>NW_024121399.1:1624898-1897403 GCF_016745375.1 Pimephales promelas | reverse complement strand
AGTAACGTAGTCTTTTATTTTGTCTTTTAAAGTTTTAAATTAAAACCTCTTAATGCTCAAAGAACAACACCACACACACACACACACACACACACACACACACACAAAATTACTCTGATCTTTTTTCAGCAATTATTCTGACAGGTGTGGTTTTAAAATGGTTTAACCTGAAATTAGGTCATATTGAAAGTCATCTATACGCATTACTCCCTCCACGGTTGATCTAGACAAAGATATTACAGTATGGAATCAGATACATTTTACTACCCTGTATTTTTTTTTATACTGCGGTTTACTTAAAAAATATTGTGTAATTGTTACCATAATTGTTTTGAGTAGTTAAGGCTTGATTTCTTTCATGGAATCTACCTGAAGAAATCATGTTAAATCCCCTAAATAAAAATTATTACATTTTTATTAAATAATTATTCAATGAAAATATATTTAGTCTATGACATAATGAATTTAATATTTTTTTGTCAAGTATGATTGTTTAATTTAAGTGTCCTTTATTCTCATCAAAATTGTGTGAATACACAAGTGAATGAGATCTGTTTTTATTTGACTGAGTTATATTAATAAAAGACTGCTGCTAGCACAGCAACAAACTTGTTACTGCACTATCATTAGCAAAGTTATTGCTCAATGAATAAAGCATCATGCTTCAGAGTATTAATACATGCAGTTATTCACAACCTAACTATAAGCCCCACTCTTCTGCACAATGGTTACCATCAAAACTTTAACATAATAGAAACTTTCAAATGTCAAACCTAACTGAACATTAAACATTAACAGATGTTTCCCTTTTCTCAAAAACACATTAAATAAAACTTAATTTCAATATTTACTCTCCATTTCCAGCCATGTGCAAAAGCACGGAACTAACAATGGTGTCTAAATAAAACCGCATAATTGAGATAATTCTCTTAAAAATAAATAGGTAGCCTTTTCCCCCTTAATTTTATCAGCTTTATCAGTTCCTCAATTCAAGCCTCAAAACTGTGTATGTTTCCTTAAACAAATTAGGAAAATTTATCTCTTGGTTTTATTAGTGAATTGTTCTCAGTATTTTCAATAAAACACTAAACCACAATTTCTTAATAAAATATGCACAATATTTTTAATTATCACCTTCATTCATTTTCAGTTTTAATTTTTATTCTTATGATTTTTTTTTTTTTTACTGCGTAGGCCTACTGTTATATTATAAAAATAGGCTGCATAACAAAATCTTTGTATAGTTAGTTACAAAGCACAGTAAAAAAAAAAAAAAAATGAATAAATAAAAATTCTATAGCCTATCTGTTCAGTTTTACTTTTATTTTATTTGCCATAAATTTAATTTAGAAGCTGGATTATTGCAAAACACATTACATATTTAAAACATATTCCCAATGGCAAAAAGTGTCCCAAATTATCAACCTGAATTCACCCTATAAGTAATAACAGTTTTAAAGCTGTATCATAGTTGGCATAAAAACATCAAATGACCACAAGTTGGACTGTTTACACTGGTTTAATTGACTGACTCCTGATTCCTTTTTTACTCCTTTATTATTTTGGACTGTGATTTTTAAACCCTCCTTTTCAAAGACTTTCCGTATCTTTTGTGTTATGTTTAAGTAGAACATATCTGCTTTCCTCAATGATTTTTATACAATGAATTTAATAACAGGTGTACAGATTCCGATGATGTAAGACCAACTACTCCTCTGGTTGTGTCTTCTACTGTGGCATGAAGAAAGAGTTCAGTGCATGGGAAAAGGGGAATGTGTCTGGGATTAGAATCACACTAAATAACTGTGGACCAACCGTGTCTGAGCAGGTCTGGACATGTGGATTCCACCTATCGGTGGCATTTCCTTACCACTCATTCTTCCAAGCTTGCTTAGTTGCTTTGTTTTTTGCTAGATGTTTCTTAGTAAATTTTCCTTCACTTTGCTATCGGGGTTTTCTGTCTGTTTCCAAGAGGTAAAGGCTCAGTGGATGATGTAAGACTGCTTGTAAAAGCTAAAGCCCAGCACTTCAGCAGTCGTTTTTTAAGATAAGGTAAGATTTGATCCCTTGAGGCAAAACGAGCTGTTAAAGCAGGATGACAGGGATGACAGGCGTAACATAGACCGTAATACTGTAGCAAATTATAACAGTCTGTGACGGGAACCTTTATACATATGTGGGTTTTATTAGTCTCAAAAAGAAAATCCAGGAAGTTTCTCCTTCCTTTTCAGCAAAGAAATGCCGCACATAACGTCACGCATAACGTCACACATCCTGACAAATTGTGGAATCATGCAATCCTCTCTTCCATTCTGTTTTCATCCTACTCAGCAATGCCAGATTAAAATGGCCTCAAAATTTAACTTTAATCAGTCACGTCATATATTATAGGATTTAAATGGCCATTATTGAGCCGTTTGCCCTGCTTAGTTTCAACTGTGCATGCAATGTTTCTAGAAAACTGTTAAAGTTGATCCCTTATGAACTCGTAACCATAATATGAAAAGCCAAAATCCACGTCATTGTCATCTGATGTATGCATATGAACATTACACATCTGAAGTGCAGCAGAGTGTGTGTGTGAGTGAGTGAGTGAGAGAGAGAGGAATCAAAGGCCTCTATTGTTGGAATGAGAAGCAGATGTTGGGTGGAATTCTCCTGACTTCTGCACATTTTCCTTTTCTCTCTGTCTCTCTCTCATGCAAGGTCTTCTCGCTACGCCATTTTGCATGTTGCCGTTTTTTTAAAATACTTTTTTTATTTTATTATTACAATAGAAAAAACTTTAATAAAGTCCAGCCAAGAGAGCTGAGAATGTCATTGTTGTGTATGCAGTTCCACAACTACAAAGAATATTTTAAGGACGTTGTTACGCGATTCACGATACAGCACTTGCCTCGAGTACCTTATTGCTTTTATAAAACGGTTGCCACACAATATTAAAGTAAAAAACAATGTATTAGTGCAACTTTCTTGAAGTAAAATCACTAAAAGTCTTCCTTCCGCTTAAAAAAATAGTCCCTGAGCGTGAACAGCAACAACGTTCCAATGTGTAAAATGCATGAAAGCTCAAATAAAAACAACACAGACCCGCAGTGTTGCGCAGTGATCAATAGAACCGTTGGGTGAAGTGGTCATTGGCGTGTTTTATCATGAGTAATGCACAGCTCTTGACCAATCAGAATCAAGGATTCGAACTAACCGTTTTTATAATATAAATTAGTGGGGCAATAATGACAGCATACTTGAGGAAAAAACAAAACTTTATTAAAGAAAATATTTTAAATCCACATTTGAAGTAATGTTTGAAGTTATTTATTCTGTTGTAAAACTAAAACCTGGACTAAACTGGCTTCCATTAAGTTGATTTTTATTTTTGGTCTATTTCATAGAGTGAGGTTTAAGGCAATCTATTCTTAATACGTTATGCTTGCATTCAAACATATGTCAACTTGATCTTAGAGGAGTAGTTCACTTAAAAAAAAACACTTTTGCTGATAATTTACTCACCCCATGTCATCCAAGATGTCCATGTCTTTCTTTCTTCAGTCGAAAAGAAATTAAAGTTTGTGATGAAAACATTCCAGGATTTTTCTCCATATGATGCACTTTAATGGGAACCAAACGGTTCAAGGTCCAAATGACCGTTTCAGTGCAGCTTCAAAGGTCTTTCTCCTGTTCGAACTCGTTCATCAAAATGAATACATCTTTCTTCAAGTCATTTGGTTCATTCAACGAAGGAAATTAACGAAATGACTCGAAAAAGATTCGTTCATTTTGATGAACAGGAGAGTCACAAACATGCATCACAGAACAGAGCAAGGCGAGCATTTGTGCTTATAAAACTTAAACTTTTTTATTTATTTTTTAAATGACCGATCCTTTCGCTTGATAAGACCCTTATTCTTCGTCTGGTGTTGTTTAAAGTCCTTTGAAGCTGCACTGAAACTCTTATTTGGACCTTGAAACGGTTGGGGTCCATTAAATGGAGAAAAATCTTGCAATGTTTTTGATGTAATTTCCTTTCGACTGAAGAAAGAAAGACATGGACATCTTGTTGGATGACGTGGGGGTGAGTAAATTATCAGCAAAAGTTGTTTTAAAGTGAACTAATCCTTTAAGTATATTTCTGCAAATGTTAGTTTATATAAACTGAGGAAAAATGTTTAAAAATAACATGTAATACTCCTTTAAATTTGATATGGCACATTAGTAGTAATTTGAGATGTGCTCATATCACAGAGACTGATGGAGACAGAGATAGTGAGATGACAGTCTTCTCGTGTTTCGTGTCTGTCTAGGCAGATGTTCTGTCCCAATATCTAAAATCACTGAGAGAGTCGTTGAATCCGAACACGAGTTTAAGTTTGTGACATCAGGTGAGAACTTAAAACGCAAAACTACTCTAGAAACTAGACTGTTGAAAAAAGTAACTTGGCGTGATGAATAACAATATTTTGGCTCATTCGTGTTTGTCAAGTCACCTTTATTTTATAGCGTTCATACAGATTGTTTCAAAGAAGCTTTTACTGTGATCAGTCAAATAATGATTCAATAATGCAAACATCGTTCAATTCGACTGTAATGCAGCTCTAAAAAGAAAAAAAGTGTCATTGTTCAGCTGAAGTCAGTTCAGTTCCATTGTAAAGATCATCAATTATTAAATTAGCCCAATTCTGCTATAAAGCAGCTCTGCAGAAAACAGTGATGACATCATCTTGTCACATAGTGTCAGTGCTGACAGATCAGTAATATCTAATGTCGTTTGCTGTGTTATGCAGAATCTGTTTAATCTACAAAAAGAGAAAATGAAATAATTTCAACACTTATCAATATTACATGTCTGTGCGTTTATTTCATAGCAGCAGTGTTAAGAGGGATCTCTATTTGTACAGTTATCATGGACAGTAACTTTAATGTTTATAAGCTTTATGACTAGCTGACAGTACATTATACTTGACAAAAGATGCTTTAATGCTCAAAATTAGCAATAAAATGACAAAGAAGTGTCATTTGTAGTGCACTATATTTTCTACACAGATATAAATGCAGAGTACAGAATGTGAGTTTTGTCATGTGGAATGTACACACAACTCTCCAGCTTTCCTTGTTTTCTGTTTTGTGAATAAAGAGATTTATCTCGTCTTATGTGCTCCCTTCAAGATCCTGTAAATTATAGCTGCGTGATGTTTTGGTGAAATATTTGGAGAGCTGCCTGCCAGTATGCATGATGTTTCTGGTTGTGCTCCTGTTAAAATCATTTATTTTTGTCTTTCTATCTGTTTCAGATTCTGACGGTGGATCTGCTGTGTGTTGATGCAGGAGAAACTGTTGTTTTAAAACAGTTGTGTGGTTTAAGTTCTCTGGTCACAGGATCGTGCGTGTGGATCTTTTTTTTTTTTTTTTTTTTTATGTGTGCATCTCAATTATCTGATCCCGTTGTGACTGGGAGGTGCTCAGGGGTGGAGCTCCAGTGAGGGGCACGAATCTACAGGCTGCAGCCTCTCAAACATGAGCAAACTGTCTTTCCACAATAACAAGACGATGCAGGACCGCCGGTGTGTGTGTGTGTTCCTCCCGAATGATGAAACACTCAATGTAATAGTCAGTGTAAGTACAATTCCATGCACTCAATAGCCGCGTTTCCACTGCCGGGCCAGGGCCGGGCCGTGCTAGTGCGTGCCAGGGCCAGTCGCGTTTCCACTGTCACTTCCGGGGCTTGATCGGGGCTTCCTCAGGGCCAACGGCCAGGATTTCTGGCCCGTCGAATACCTTGGGCCAGAGGGGGCCAGCTCGGGCTAGAGGCGTGTTCAAGGTAAAAGGCGGAGTTTATCGGTGTTATAGAAGGTTATCTGAAGCAAGATGCACAGGGGTGTCCATGTTTAACCGATTAACCGTTTAAAATTGCATAACATTTTAATTTGAACTGTAGGCCTATGCCAAAATCTGCGCAAAAATATATAGGCTACATATCGACGAATTTTCAGATATTTGTTTGATTTTTTTGCCCCTTAAACATTTAAAATATTTGACAAATTAATATGAAAAAAATATATATATTACTGGTTTTCTGAGGCCAAATTAGAACCTGGAAATGATATTTTCCCCGCAGTGCTGAATGAGAAGAGCCGTAACCACAGCCTACAGAAAGGGGATTTATGGGTGATTTATAGGCTATAATAAATGTGTCTGATAATAAAATAATATAAAATAACGAGGCATTAATTGTTTATTAATAAACTATTGTTTTCTAAATGATTTTCGGCTAAAAACATATCTCCATCTCCGGATGCACATTTAGAGAGAAATTAAGCTACATAAACATAGAAGATATTGGCTTTCGATTCGAATTTGTTCGTTTTAAATTGGACATTTAAAGCTTTAATCTACAAAGGATATAACCCTGTAGACTAAAGCTTTAAATGTCCAATTTAAAACGAACAAATTCGAATGCGGTGGCTGTTTCAGGTCTCGCGCTTCAGTTCACGGAGATCATGAAGCGCGCCTTGATTAATTGTTAAAGCACAACGTTTTCTTGTTATAAATAAATTTATTTGCGAATAATGTATTATTATTTTCTGTATGACCAGAAATTAAAGAGTATTTTAAGTTGTTTCCACTGAAAGAAATGCAATGAAATCACATGGGCGTCTCGCAGCCATCAGTGCGTGCTCCACACACACTGGATGATATTTGTCAAAAATATTGTGTTTATTTGTGCTCTGTTCCTTTTTTGGATAAAGACGTCTTCTACATAGGCTATGCAGCCTAATAAAATGTTACAATAATGATGATGATGGTTATTATTATTATTATTATTATTTGCAGACACTAACTCAAGAGTTTTTGTGAAATGGACGTTTTGCTTATTTTCAATTGGCAATTTCAGTTTGAAGGGTGATGGAAATGCGGCTTTAACTGCTCCGTACTTGCTGCATTTTATTTCTATAAATTAATTTCGTTTCAAATGCATGGGTCCAATCAGTTATTAAAGGTATTAAAAATTTACTCTGTATCTCGAGGTTGCGGCGCGCACACTATGCACCGAGTATTAACCGATGGGCCTCGGTTAACGATTAATGAATAACTTGAAAACGTGCCCGCAGCCCTACTTGTTATATCGCGCAAAAAATCGCTGCTTGAAATGGAGAATCGCCTGTACTGGTCTCGGGACACTATTGAAGCCACTACGGCAGTTGAGTTAATATACAGTGGGGGAAATAAGTATTTGAACCCTTGCTGATTTTGCAGGTTTGCCCACTTACAAAGAATGCAACAATCTACAATTTTAATCATATGTACATTCTAACAGTGAAAGACAGAATCCCAAAGAAAATTCCAGAAAATCACATCATATAAATTTATAAAAATTGATAACCATCTGATGAGGAAAAACAAGTATTTGACCCCCTACCAAACAGCAAGTATTCTGGCTCCTACAAGCCAGTTAGTCTTTCTTTAAGACACAGCCTCAATCCCAACCAATTATCTACATCAAATACACCTGCCTCACTTCATTACCTGTATAAAAGACACCTGTCAACTCACAAACAACCAGCATCCAACTTCACTACCATGGGCAAGACCAAAGAGCTTTCTACGGACATCAGGGACAAGATTGTCGATCTGCACAAGGCTGGGATGGGCTACAAGAGAATCGGAAAGCAACTTGGAGAGAAAAGATCAACTGTCGGTGCAGTTATAAGGAAATGGAAGAAGCACCACACCACCGCCAACCTCCCTCGGTCTGGGCCTCCACACAAGATCTCGCCTCGTGGGGTGTCCCTGATCATGCGAACGGTGAGGAATCATCCCAAAACCACAAGGGGGGAACTGATGAATCAACTGAAGGCAGCTGGGACCACAGTTACAAAAGAAACGGTTGGTAACACACTACGCCGTCATGGATTGAAATCCTGCTCAAGAAGAAACATGTACAGGCCCGCATGAAGTTCGCCATTCACCACCTGGACGACTCAGAAGAGGCCTGGAAGAAGGTGATGTGGTCAGATGAGACCAAAATAGAACTTTTTGGCCTCAACTCAACTCGTCGTGTTTGGAGGGCAAAGAACACAGAGTACAACCCAAAGAACACCATCCCTACCGTCAAGCATGGTGGTGGCAACATCATGCTTTGGGGGTGCTTTTCAGCCAAGGGGACGGGACAACTCCATCGTATTGAGGGGAGGATGGACGGGGCCATGTATCGTGGAATTCTGGACCAACATCTCCTTCCCTCAGTGAGAGATGGGTCGAGGATGGGTGTTTCAGCACGACAACGACCCTAAGCACACCGCCAAAGCAACAAAAGAGTGGCTGAAGAAGAAGCACATCAAGGTTCTGGAGTGGCCTAGCCAGTCTCCAGACCTGAATCCAATTGAAAATCTTTGGAGGGAGCTTAAAATTCGAGTTGCCAGGCGACAACCTCGGAACCTGAAAGATTTGGAGGCTGTCTGCAGGGAGGAGTGGGCCAACATCCCTGCCGAAATGTGCACAAACCTTGTCACCAACTATAAAAAGCGTTTGACATCTGTGCTGGCCAATAATGGCTTTTCTACAAAATATTAACATGCTGTTTGGTAGGGGGTCAAATACTTGTTTTTCCTCATTAGATGGTTATCAATTTTAATAAATTCATATGATGTGATTTTCTGGAATTTTCTTTTGGATTCTGTCTTTCACTGTTAGAATGTACATATGATTAAAATTATAGATCGTTGCATTCTTTGTAAGTGGGCAAACCTGCAAAATCAGCAAGGGGTCAAATACTTATTTCCACCACTGTACATGCTATCTTCCTAATTTAAAAAATAAATTAATTCATAATACCCGCTGAAATGGGTTGGGTTTTATGACGTTTGATCCTGAAAGGCGTGTTAGGGGTGGGGTCTGGGGCAGCGCTGTGGGGCTACTGGCCCGGCAGTGGAAACGCAAGCCCGGTGCTTGAGGCCCGAGGCCACTAGCTCGGCCCGGCTCGCTGTTAGCTCTGGCCCAGCCCTAGCCCGGCAGTGGAAACGCGGCTAATGACACACACACCCTATTGGTGATTGCTCGTAAAGCACAGATTCTCTCATGATTTCATAAAAAGTAGCACTTATTTTTAATCATATACAAAGATTGTTTTTGATAGACAACTGCTCTAAACATGTCATTTAGAGTCCCGCTCTGATGTTGCATCCCACAAGAAGCATCTTGAGCTCTTCCGGATCACTATTAAATGTTGTAAAAATAGAGATCTATTTTTGTTGAGTAATTTCATGTTTTGATTGAGTTTGAGAAGCTGTTTTTTAGTACTATTACCGACATCAAAATAATATGAATAAAATTTCATTGAAAAGTTAAACCTGTTCCACAACTTAAAAACACACACTATATCCTTTTTCTCGGTAATAAAGGTCATCTCTCTTACTTTCTTTGTTCTTCTCTCTCAGGTTAAGACTGTGTGTCAGGAGTTGTTGGTGCAGGTCTGTGATCTGCTTAGATTGAAGGACTGTCATCTGTTTGGCCTCAGTGTTATTCAGAGTAAGACACACGCACACGCACACACACACACACACACACACACACACACACACACACACACACACACGCACACACACGCTTATGATTTATGAACTGTTTTCCTCATGGATATTGCCATGCTTAGCGTTTCAGGTCTATTGTATCACTTTGTGTTGTCTTTAATTCTCATGATAATACCATTTCGACTCAAATATTTAATAAATATCTACAAACCCAATTCCATAAAAGTTGGGACACTGTACAAATTGTGAATAAAAACAGAATGCAATGATGTGGAAGTTTCAAATTTCAATATTATATTTAGAATACAACATAGATGACATATCAAATGTTTAAACTGAGAAAATGCATATTTTTAAGGGAAAAATAAGTTGATTTTAAATTTCATGGCATCAACACATCTCAAAAAAGTTGGGACAAGGCCATTTTTACCACTGTGTGGCATCCCCTCTTCTTTTAATAACAGTCTGCAAACGTCTGGGGACTGAGGAGACAAGTTGCTCAAGTTTAGGAATAGGAATGTTGTCCCATTCTTGTCTAATAAAGGCTTCTAGCTGCTCAACTGTCTTAGGTCTTCTTTGTTGCATCTTCCTCTTTATGATGCGCCAAATGTTTTCTATGGGTGAAAGATCTGGACTGCAGGCTGGCCATTTCAGTACCCGGATCCTTCTTCTACGCAGCCATGATGTTGTAATTGATGCAGTATGTGGTTTGGCATTGTCTTGTTGGAAAATACAAGGTCTTCCCTGAAAGAGACGATGTCTGGATGGGAGCATATGTTGTTCTAGAACTTGGATATACCTTTCAGCATTGATGGTGCCTTTCCAGATGTGTAAGCTGCCCATGCCACACGCACTTATGCAACCCCATACCATCAGAGATGCAGGCTTCTGAACTGAGTCCGGACTTTAGTCCGGATGACATGGCGTCCCAGTTTTCCAAAAAGAACTTCAAATTTTGATTCGTCTGACCACAGAACAGTTTTCCACTTTGCTAGAGTCCACTTTAAATGAGCCTTGGCCCAGAGAAAACGCCTGTGCTTCTGGTTCCCGTTTAGATATGGCTTCTTTTTTGACCTATAGAGTTTTAGCCGGCAACGGTGAATGGCACAGTGGATTGTGTTCACTGATAATGGTTTCTGGAAGTATTCTTGAGCCCATGTTGTGATTTCCATTACAGTAGCATTCCTGTGTGTGATGCAGTGCCGTCTAAGGGCCCGAAGATCACGGGCATTCAGTATGGTTTTCCGGCCTTGACCCTTATGCACAGAGATTGTTCCAGATTCTCTGAATCTTTGGATGATATTATGCACTGTTGATGATGATAACTTCAAACTCTTTGCAATTTTTCTCTGAGAAACTCCTTTCTGATATTCCTCCACTATTTTTTGCCTCAGCATTGGGGGAATTGGTGATCCTCTGCCCATCTTGACTTCTGAGAGACACTGCCACTCTGAGAGGCTCTTTTTATACCCAATCATGTTGCCAATTGACCTAATAAGTTGTAAATTGGTCCTCCAGGTGTTCCTTATATGTACATTTAACTTTTCTGGCCTCTTATTGCTACCTGTCCCAACTTTTTTGGAATTTGTACCTCTCATGAAATCCAAAAGGAGCCAATATTTGGCATGGCAATTCAACATGTCTCACTTTCAACATTTGATATGTGATCTATGTTGTATTCTAAATATAATACTAAAATTTGAAACTTCCACATCATTGCATTCTGTTTTTATTCACAATTTGTACAGTGTCCCAACTTTTATGGAATTGGGTTTGTATAAATATATATAATATATCTATAAATATATATATCTATAAATATCAAATACTCAAATTTTTTGTCCATTTATTCCTTTATTTTTGAAATTTCTGGCATAATATATGGTTTGCCAGTTTTATTGCATTTTTTTTTTATTTTACTTTGCATTGGGGTCTCAATCACCCTGTCATGGTTTATTTTGTTGTAGTTAATTACTGGATGTTTGTTATTTTCCCACAGTATCCAGTACATATATACACAAACATTAAAGTCTTAAATGCGTGTGCATTTCTGTGTATTTTAAGTGTGCTTTTTCTCCTAGATAATGAACATATATATATGGAACTGGGACAGAAACTGTCAAAATATTGTCCAAAAGAGTGGAAACGGGAAGCCAGCAAGGTATCATGCAAACAGAGTTTGATGTTCTTAGGAGAAATTTTTTGTTGTTGTTGCACACTTTGACAGAGTTCTTACCAACTGCAGGGAATTGACCAGTTTGGACCTCCAATGATTGTTCACTTCAGAGCACAGTATTATGTTGAAAATGGAAGACTTATCAGGTGAGACATCTACACATCTACACTACTGTTCAAATGCTTGGGGTCAGTAAGATTCCTTTAGTACTCTTATTCAGCAAGAATGCATTTCATTGATCCAAAGTGACAGCAAATACATTGTTACAAAAGAAATAAAATATATTCTTTTAAACTTTCAATTTATCAATCGGGCTGTCAAACGATTAATCGCGATCAATTGCATCCAAAATAAAAGTTTGTGTTTACATAATATATGTGGGTACACTGTGTATAATTATTTTGTATATACTGTATAAAAATACACACTTGCATGAATATTTAAGAAAAAAATATTATTTATATATAAAATATTTATATTTCTATATAATATAAATTATATATAAATCTACATACAGTATATACATGAAAATATTTATTAAATATATACAAGCATGTGTGTGTATTTATATATATATATATATATATATATATATATATAAAATAATTATACAGTGCACCCACATATATTATGTAAACACAATTATTTATTTTGGATGCGATTAATCGCGATTAATCGTTTGACAGCCCTATTCATCAAAGAATTCTGGGAAAAAGTATGAAGGTTTCCACAAAAATATTACAACATTGATGATATTAAGAAATGTTTTTAAGCACCAAATCAGGAATTTAGAATGATTTCTGAGGGATCATGTGACACTGATGATTGGAATAATGATGCTGAAAATTCAGCTTTACCATCACAGTAATAAATGACATTTTATAATATATTACAATTTAAATAAAAAATGTATTGTAATGCTTACTGTATTTTTGGTCAAATAAATGGAGCCTTGGTGAACATAAAAGACTTCTTTCAAAAGCATAAATCACACTGACCCCAAACTTTTAAACGGTAGTGTATACATTCAAAATTACAATTTGAAAAATGACTGAATGTGTTCTATATGCGTTCTATATCTGTTTTAGCGATCGCATGGCACGGTATTATTACTACTGGCAATTGCGGAAGCAGGTACTGCAGTCTCAGTGCATCCAGAGAGAAGAGGCTTATTTCCTTCTGGCTGCATTTGCGCTGCAGGCTGACCTGGGAAACTTCAAACGGAACAAACACTTTGGTGCCTATTTTCAGCCAGAAGCTTATTTCCCCTCCTGGGTAAGTCTGCACAGCACCCCATTAAACTACTTCCTGATGAATCATTATGCTGATCAAGCTTGTTAAACGTGTGTTTGCGCCGACCGCCCTCTGTGTGTGGTTTATGGGCTGCACTGTGTTGTCCCTAAATATTCAGCAACATTGAATAGAGCTTTTTGTAAAGACGACAACAAAAAAAACAACAAAAAAATGTTTTATTTATCAGTGCATGTAGGGGATTGATGTTAAAAATAGTTGAACGCTTTTAGACAGAATCTTTGGTGCGTTAGCTTCAGGCTTGCTGAGCTGTGCTATTATCTGGACACACATGGTGTGAGGCGCTCCTTCTCTGCAGGATGGTGCAGTCAGAGATAGGCTGTGCAGATCACAGAGACTGCTGACAGCACTGCTGAGGATATTCATTCGTGTTCAGGGACATCACTGTAGCCAAGCCTGACAACTAGGATTATATCTGCATATATTTGTACAAATTCTAATGATTTAATATGTGTATATATACAATATATTGCTTTTTTTTCATTATTAAATTAGAAATCTTTTTTGATCGTTTTGATCTCTAGTAGGCTATTCCATCTACATTTGCATTTAGCATAAATATAGGCTATTGTAAGATTAGAAATGTATTCTTGCCCCTCAAATACATTTTGAAATATATTTTGGTTTATGAAGGTTGAAACTAAATATATTTACTGCACAGTGAGCTGCACTGTTACAACACATTTAGTATATATTTCAAATATATTTTGGTTAGAAAATAGAAAATAATTCCTTATGGGATGCTGTTGGTAAGGTTAGGCTAACTTTCTTTGTTAAACTGCTTAAAAAAACAATTTGACATCTAGGTTTTTTGGTGTAAGTATTACATTTCTTTAATATTATGCGATTTATGTCAGAGTCAGAATATCATTTGGTTTGATTAACTTTGTTAGGAACATTACAAAATTGATTTTTTACTGAACCAATGGCAAGTAACTATTTTTTTTTTTTAAATGATAAGATTTTAATTTCCATAATATTAAAATACAAAGTCATGGAAAACTAATAGACTAATAATAACTAATAAACTAAAATAATAATTCTTTAGTTAATATACTTTTTTATTATTATTATTATTTTGATCAGATCAAAAATACTGCAATCTCTATTAAAAAAATCTAAATGCAGTGATCAACCATACCGGGAAAGTCACGTACCGGTAAATTTATCAGTCAAAAGGCGGCTTTATTATTTTTTAATAATAAATATTTCTATATTATTTTTGGTTTTCTCTTTTCTAGGTAATTTCTAAGCGAGGATGTGACTATATTCTCCGTCATATTCCAAACATGCACAAAGAACAGTTTGCCCTTACAGCATCAGAGGCCCAGCTGAAGTACATAAAGGAAGCAGCGCTCTTGGACGACGTGACTGTTCATTATTATCGCCTTTACAAGGTCAGAGAAGAATTATTGACAGTTTGTGTAAGTGCACATGCAGTGTGATTTTGAACATAATGAAAAATGTTCTTTCTGTCAGGATAAGAAAGAGTTAGAGGCCTCTCTATCACTGGGACTGACCTTACGTGGGATTCAGATTTTCCAGGTATGCTGTTTGAACACTTACTCGGTGAGATTGCACAGCAAACTGAATAAAATACTGCTCTTTTCGAATATATAAATATTGTGCATTTCTATGTTGTGATGGTTTCAATTTTTTTTTTGTAAGAATGTGGGAACTGTCAGGCAACTCTTATATGATTTTCCCTGGACCAATGTGGGAAAACTGGTGTTTGTGGTCAGTATTACAGTACTTTATTAGTAGGATTTAAAGGTCAAGTGCACATTTCAGATGAATCAACCTTTGACTCGTTTCCTTTCCACAGGGGAAGAGGTTTGAGATTCTTCCCGATGGTTTGCCTTCAGCCAGGAAGCTCATCTACTACACAGGCTGTCCTCTGCGTTCACGACACCTCCTGCAGCTGCTCAGCAACAGCCACAGATTGTATATGAACCTACAGCCTGTGCTGAAACAAGTTCGGCGACTAGAGGAAAATGAAGGTATCTTGCAAATATGCACAATACAGTAACAGTAATATTTCTTATGTTAATATTTGGAATGCACATGAAATCTGTTATACAGACAGATAAGGCAACCATAATTTATTAGCATATACTGTAAATATAAAATAAAATGTAATTGATCTAGTTGAAAAATTTTAAGTAAACAAAATTTTTAAATGAAAGGTATAGTTCACCCAAAAATGAAAATTCTGTCAGTATTTACTCACCCTCATGTTGTTACAACCCTGTAAGACCTTCGTTCATCTTCGCAACACAAATTAAGATATTTTTGATGAATTCTGAGAGCTGGATCACTCCTCCATACTAGTCCATAGGCTTCATGAGGAATTGAAACTTTCCGGCCTCAAAGTTATTAAACACATCGTTAAAATAGTCCAAGTGACTACAGTGGCTCAATCTTAACTTTATCAAACGACGAGAACACTTTTTGTGCGCAAAAACAAACAAAAATAACGACTTTATTTCAACTATTCACTTCCTTCTCTTTGCGCCTCTAGTCAGTTAGCGTAGTGGGATAGCGTAGAGCTACGTCACACGTAGGCTCACTATTGGCCGACGCTGGTCATGTGTGTGATGCTTGTGATGTACAACAACAGATCATATGCTGTTGAACTAGTAACCTGACTCGAGGCACAGAGCGACGGAAATGAATATTTGAAATATAGTCGTTATTTTTTTTGGGGGGGGGGGTTTGCGCACAAAAAGTGTTCTCGTCGTTTGATAAAGTTAAGATTGAGCCACCGTAGTCACTTGGACTATTTTAACGATGTCTTTAATAATTTTTCAAAGCCGGCAAGTTTCAATCTCTCAAGAAGCCTTTGGACTACTATGGAGGAGTGATCCAGCTCTCAGATTTCATCAAAAATATCTTAATTTGTTTTGCGAAGATGAACGAAGGTCTTACAGGGTTTGAACAACATGAGGGTGAGTAAATACTGACAGAATTTTCATTTTTGGGTGAACTATCCCTTTAAGTTGATGATTAACTGGAAATAAAGTACAATTTAAAAGCTAAAACTGAAATAAAATATTTATATATAAATAAATAAAAATGACACAACCAAATAGCTAAAAATAAAATGATCATGAAAACTAAAAATACAACAATAAATGCGAATTCAAAATATTAATACAATTAAATAACACTGCAATTAACTGACTTTACACACGTGACACAAGATAATGAATATTGAAAGTCATTCTCAGCAGCATGAATTTTTTTTTGTCATGAAATTATTATTGTTTTACAAAGGTCCTGGAGTATATGGTTGACATTGTTAACCTGTGTGTTCTCAGAAAAGAAGCAGTACAGGGAGTCGTATATCAGTGATGCTCTGGAGGCGGACATGGATCATTTGGAGCAGCGTTCACGTGCCAGCGGCAGCAGTGCTGGCAGCACGTCACGACCCAATCCCTTCTCACGACACTCCACCACAAGTCATGGCAGCTCCCGCACATCCGGCGTCGACACCGACAGTTTCCGAACCCCTACAAACACACCCCACCGACCGCTGAGAACACACTCGTCTTCCAACGCCAGTCATGCCAGCACACACACGTCTGGCATCGAGAGCAGCAGCAAGGAGCACTGCCTGGATGAAGACGGTAGGAGACAGTTAAATGTGATGCTTTCCTCCCAGTTAATTGCAGCTCAAAGACTCATTACATTAGTAATAACGGTATCAATAATAAATGCTGTATGATTAAATGGCTGCATTGATCATGTCTTTGTTTGTGTTTTCCTTAAGAGATTGAGATGCTGGTTGATGATCCAAAAACGTGTGAAGATCTACATGATTTAGAACTCAGCCAGGAACTGTGTATCCACATTACTGAGGACATGCTGTCAGCACAGAACAACGGATGCTCCGGTATGCATGCAGGTTATCTTATGTTAATAGTTTCGGCTTTATACATTAAGTGATCGTTAATAATCTGACATTGTTAAACTATTGTTTTAAATAAACGCCGTCTCTTTTGAACTTTCTATTAATCAAAAGAATTATCCATTTCCACTAACATATTAAGCAGCTCAACTGTTTTTAACACTGGTGCTCAAGAAACATTCCTTCTTATTATCAAATCAGAATATTAGAATGATTTCTGAAGGATCATGGAACACTGAAGGCCGATGCTGAAAATTCAACTTTGATATCATCGGAATAAATTACATTTTAAAACATTGAAATAGAAAAGGTTATTTTAAATTCAATTGAAATCACTATATTACTGGTAATATTGTAATTTTGATCAAATGTGCATATAAAGTGTATAAAGTAGTCAGGTTTAAAGTGGATCAAAAAAGTTGATCAAAGTTGATCTAAGACAATAACGAGTATTGTTCAAAATTAATGTATAACTTTGATGAAAGGTTTTGATCCACTTCAAATGTTGAGTAATATATATATATATAATGCAGAAAAAAAATAATATATATATTTATTTTTTTTTCTGCATTTTTTTAATATATATATACACACACAGTATAATGCAGAAAAAAAAAAAATGTTTGTATTTAACATTGATGAACAATAGATTGTGTGTGAAAATAAGTCATAAAAGTGGTTTATTTGTTTAAAAATCGTATAAATATATGAGGTGGCAAGGTGGGCATTTTACTCCACACACGTGGCAAAATGCTCACCAGTACGGGCCAAAAGGCACACGGTATTTATACAAATACTTAAGCTAAAATAATGTCTAATTTTTAATAAGCTAAAACTTGTTCAAAACTACTACTTTAGCCAAGTTAAGCCAGTCTTCTGTTTATTTTGATGAATAAAAAAATGTTTTTCAAAAAATATACTGTCAGATATACTGTATACAATAAATTATTCTTTTTTAAATTTTATCATATGATATATATATATATATATACCATGTCATATAAAAAACCATGACATATCAACAAATGGAAAAGTCAGCCAGATATTTCTCATGTTAATTATTGTGCCTTTCGCCCTGACAGCAGATGCAAATACCATTCTTTTACATATTCTTCCATTTTATTTATATTATCTAGAACAAAACTGAAAACCATTTAGTCGACCTTTGTCTCAAAATACAAATTTTATCGATTCTCATTTGCTCCTAAAATCTACAACATTTAAAAAAAACATCAAATACAAGATCAAATTAGCACAGAATCAACTGCCCGTCATCGGGTCAAAGATCAGACAAAT
Source organism: Pimephales promelas (assembly GCF_016745375.1). The sequence goes on along the minus strand of NW_024121399.1, from coordinate 1,879,186 downwards.
TTCCATGTGCATCTTGAAAAGCGGATGTTTTGGAAAGTGCTGCGGTATGTTTTTATGCCATCTAGTGGTTTAGAGGAAAATAAAATCAAAGGTGCCTTTTCCCCCACGGTGCCTTTAGCCCTGTTCTACCCTATATATATCCATACACAAACACACACCATGATGCAAATGATCGCAATGCAAAACAATGCGATTGTCCTAAAAGCATTTTTGATGGGTGAAACGTGACCTGGATGTGTTTTTGTGAGATTTACCCACAGTGCCAAGAATAGAATACAGTACACTCCTTTTAATTAGTGGGTTCAGGTGTAACGACCACACCTGTTGCTGACAGGTGTGTAAATACAAGCTGTGTCATCTCTACAGCATTAGCTGTAGCTTGTCGATGTATGACCTTTCAGTGCCAAAGTTCCCAGGGGGAATGAAGGGCATGGCGGTATGTAGGACACTTTTAAATGACGATTCCCAGACCTGGAAAAGTCTTTGGACAGTGATAAATTCCAACTTTTACAGTGCAAAGGAAATCACTGGTCAAAAAGTGTGAGAATCCAAATTCAAGCAGTGTTAAACTTAATTGAGAAAGGCTTGAAGGCAGTTTTATTAGCTATTAATTTTGCTTCTAAACTTCAAAACTTACTAAAACTTCAAATGATGGAATGAGAGAGAATGATTATGTTGATGTATGTTGTATGTGTTTGTGCTTTTCAGGGTTAGTGGTGAAGGAAGTCGGTTCTTCCACATCCAGCTCATCGGAGACCATAGTGAGAATGAGAGGCCAGAGCATCGAATGTCTCCCTCAGGTGCAACTACACACACACACACACACACACAAACACTCAATGCTTAACCACTGTTGAACGGCACTGTGTCAAGCTCTCCACCACTGAAGTTAACCCGAGGACGTCAACTCTGCATTTTGAGCTGTATCATTCTTCTGTTGAGTAATTCTGTAATCTCTTTTAACAGTGCTCCTCTTAACAGTATTTGTTTAGGGCAGCCTTACCCTACACCAAACAACAGCATTGTCGTTTCTCATCTGTGAATTCATGTGAGTGTACAGCTAACCGCTCTCTGAGATTTTAGGGTTAGTTGAGAGTTAGTGTAGTCTGCGATTTCTGTGTTTTAAGGCGGCTTGTTGGTTTCCTGCGTGCTGACGTGGGTTTTGTTGTCTTTGTTTAATTAGACGGCGATGGGCAGGAAGGGCCAGAGCTCCACAGACCGCCACAGCCAATCGCTTGACGACGTTCGTCTGTTTCAGAGGAACTGTCAGGAGTGGGCGGAGCTTTGCCAGGACACCGCACATAGCTATACGTTCGGATGCGAGCCAGACCTCGGGGACCCGGTCAGCTGTGGGTACCAGGGACTTGCAGATCAGTGTGCCGGGATCCGGAATAACCAGCACACGTTTCCCATCAAGAGAACCAGCAAGTATTTCTCTCTGGATCTGGACAGAGAGGATCTGACCACAGACCACATGACCACTGAAGCAGAACCAGAGTTCGTGGTGTAACGCAGAGAGCATTGAAAAGAGCCCCAGAACAAATGACGGATTACAGGATGTTATTGAAGGGAAAACAGAAATTAAGTGATTAGTTTCTTACTCTCACTTTGTTACAAAGTTGGCGTTCTTTCCTCTGTGGAACACAAAAGGAGACATTCGGATGAATCTGTTGGTTGCCTTTTTACCATGCTGTTACAATGAACAAGAATGGAAAAGCATCATAAAAGTAGTCTTGTGTGCTATAGACCTTTTATGAATTGTTGGTAGTACTTTTGCCATATTTGTAGGAGTTTGACAGCCCTGTGTACAATTTAATTTTGTTCTATGGAAAAGAGCAGCGTAAACAATCTGTTAAATGTCTCTTTTGTGTTCCACATAAGAAAAAAAACCATACAGGTGGTCTAGAATGACATTATGGTGAGTAAATGATGACAGAATTTTTCATTTTTGGGTGAACTATCCATTTAAGGTCAGTTAGTACACATGTTTGCACGTGTATTCAAAACAAGCAAGAGAATCTGTACCATCCTAATGCCAAAATACTAAACTCTAGAAAAAGCTGCCTTACCAAAGTATCCAAAAATGTGTTTATGGCTCACATATGTGTGTGTTGTTGCCCTAAATAAATAAACCCTCTGTGCCTTGAATCCACTATGCAGGTTCTCAGAACAAAAAAAACGAAAGTTTCTGCACTCCTGTTTACTTCCACCCTCATTTCTAAGGAAACGCCCCAGTCTTGTCTCCCAGAATAACACTAAAGCTAATGAACTTTTTGGGATTGTGGCCACCGCAATCATGTGAGCATCATAATCAGAGGGCCCAGTGCCGGGGTGTGCCGCCCCGCAGGATAAATGACTGATGGGATTTTTTTGATTCAGAGACGTTTGCACACAGCTGATACTGATGCTGATCGGGTCAAGTCTTCCATAGACCTTCCTTTGGAGGTTCCCATTTTCTTTATCTGTCTGTTGACTGTTTATTTGTCTAACTGGAAGTTTGTCTTTATTATATAGTTTTATAAAGAATGACTGCTGTGTGTTTTAATGGTGTGTTGCCTGTCAGTATTAAGCTGTTAACGGGAGACAGTATTACAAACTTTATATCCATCTTCCATCTGAACAAGAAAGAGAGTGTGTGTTTGAACGGTAGGGGAGGAAGACACTAAACATGAAGAATTTGCATAGATCAGTGCATTTAGATATGGAAACCCACTTCTAGTTAAAAGCTCCTCTTTGCATGGGTGGTATGAAATGCTTTGAATGAACAGCACTTAAAAGCTCATGCGCATGTGGGTCTTGGTGTCATGACTTCTGTGCGTTCTGCTGAACACGAGTACAGTAAATATAGATGCCCTGACCTGTCTTCACATTCATCTCTCCTTCCCCTGTGAAAAGCAGTGGTGAATCTGAGAGAGCCAAACTTTCTAATAATTTTGGTTGCTGTGGGATTTCATGGTGACTGAAAACTTGCATCGGTTCTACTTGCAGATAACAGCCGATCACATGTGGACTCCATGTATTGTTTACCCTTTATGTTTGCAGCTAAACTTTGTCCTTTCTGTGAAAGGAATTTCCTATGTGAAAGCCATTTGACTCTGTAGACCCATTCGACTCTGTTCTCTCATGAAAGTGTATTCTGTGCCTTGCAGGTGCCAAAGTCCACAAATGTTTGCAATAAAAGGTACCTTCATTTGTAATTAAATCTGTCCAGTTTTATGTGCAGCATTTATAATATAACAAAATGTACTTTATAAGTGCTCCTTAACATCACATGATTCGTTCCTTGTCTGATGATGGTTATGAATTACACCATAAACTATTATTGGTTACAGCGCCATCTTTGATTTTTAATGAGAATGAAAGCAAGGCTGTGAGGGCTAGACATGCATCGCTTCAATGGGCTGTACTGTTATTTAATGTGTTTTCGTTTTGTTCTGCTCATGAAACACTGGAAAAATATCTTTCCAAGAAATTTTAGTTGTCATAAAACTCCCGACAATATAAGCTGTGGAAAATTGTAAGTAATCTTGGAGCTTTATTCAGCTTTTTACAGCGGATGCCGTTGGAAACACGGCAAGTCTGTACCTCACAGCCTCACTTTCATACCTGTCATGGCGCTGCCCTGAATAAGGTCTATTACCCTGACAACTAAAATTTCTTGGAAAGATATTTTTCCAGTGTTTCATGAGCAGAACAAAACGAAAACACATTAAATTTTCTATCTAAACAGTTCTTACAATTACCAATTATTAGTTATTAATTTGCATAATTCATTTGTTTTTGTCTGAAGTAAAAAAATAAAGATTTTGGGATGTTCAGGTCACATTTCACCCCAAAATCAGAGGAAAGGACAGATCATTTTCATTATTAGATAATTCATTACATGTCCAGTTGTATTTTATCTCTCTGACTGAAGTGGCTCTCATGATGTCCAGGTCATGCCCCTCTTAGGAGCCATCATATCTCTCTGGGTTTAAACTATGACAGAGAAACAGAAAACGTCACAAACCTTCACTCTGCCAAGGTTGTGAAATAGCTCATCAAGGCCCCTCTGTTCTGGAGAAACAAAACACTTGGCAGATTATCGTCTTTCAGGAATTTGAGGCAATGAAACAGTATATTTCTCATATGTAGGTCTGCAATTTAGAGACAGATTGCAAAAATCTTACTTATTAAGAAATAAGATTATACTGAATATAATATGGAATCTCTTGTCATACAGCAGAGGGTGACATGCATCATAAAGTAACTGACATTTGTGCATGATGTTTTCTCATTCAAAAGAAATTATGTTAGTGTGAAATAAAAACAAATTCGATAAATTTATCAATTGCTTTAGTAAAATATCCAAATCTAAATGACTGTCTTTTATGCTGAATTTCCCTGTAGGACTAACTGGTTGTGTCAGAATTTTCTTTTTTTTTAATGGTAGCCTTGTAATGGCAGAACATGAGCCTATCTTTGGTGTTGGATAGGCCTCTATGAGTGTCTTAATTTTGGATGAGTTGATGGTAGGCTATACCCTGCTGGAACATATGTTGTCGGTCTTTGTATAAGCCGTTGTACGTTAGCACTAAGTTAATGTTTCTCTAAAACAGAAATGCATACTTGTTTACATGCTGGTTTTGTGCTTGTTTTCCAGTTCATGCGATACAGAAAGCGAACTCGCTGTCGCCATAGAAGCGGAACATACAATTCTGTGGTAGATAAATGACACCGGTTCATAATTAGAGGCGCAGATATCACAAGGCTGTTTGATCTCATATTTACATCTGGAAGACGTATTTTAAAGAGTGTTTGCTCATCTGCAAGACGTCTCTAAGATGTAATGATTTAGAATGCATGTTAAACTGACATCTTATAAACATCTATTTGACATCTGTCAGGAAACGTCCTATAGACGTCTTGCAGATGAGCAAACACTTAAAAATACGTCTTCCAGATGTAAATAGGACATCAAATACCCTTGTGCTATCTAAACACTAAAAAATTGTGCGATTGTTTTGTTTCAGTGTACACCTTGTGTACACTATTTGTTTTTGTCTCCTATGCTCACTGTAATTACTATTTAATCGAAAACATAAATATGTCGAAATATTAGGCCTGTTACACTTTAAATAACTGTTGTCATTGTGAGTGTGCATACACTCACCGGCCACTTTATTAGGTACCCCATGCTAGTAACGGGTTGGACCCCCTTTTGCCTTCAGAACTGCCTCAATTCTTCGTGGCATAGATTCAACAAGGTGCTGGAAGCATTCCTCAGGGAGTTTGGTCCATATTGACATGATGGCATCACACAGTTGCCGCAGATTTGTCGGCTGCACATCCATGATGCGAATCTCCCGTTCCACCACATCCCAAAGATGCTCTATTGGATTGAGATCTGGTGACTGTGGAGGCCATTTGAGTACAGCGAACTCATTGTCATGTTCAAGAAACCAGTCTGAGATGATTCCAGCTTTATGACATGGCGCATTATCCTGCTGAAAGTAGCCATCAGAAGTTGGGTACATTGTGGTCATAAAGGATGGACATGGTCAGCAACAATACTCAGGTAGGCTGTGGCGTTGCAACGATGCTCAATTGGTACCAAGGGGCCCAAAGAGTGCCAAGAAAATATTCCCCACACCATGACACCACCACCACCAGCCTGAACCGTTGATACAAGGCAGGATGGATCCATGCTTTCATGTTGTAGACGCCAAATTCTGACCCTACCATCCGAATGTCGCAGCAGAAATCGAGACTCATCAGACCAGGCAACGTTTTTCCAATCTTCTATTGTCCAATTTCGATGAGCTTGTGCAAATTGTAGCCTCAGTTTCCTGTTCTTAGCTGAAAGGAGTGGCACCCGGTGTGGTCTTCTGCTGCTGTAGCCCATCTGCCTCAAAGTTCGACGTGCTGTGCGTTCAAAGATTCTCTTCTGCCCACCTTGGTTGTAACGGGTGGTTATTTGAGTCACTGTTGCCCTTCTATCAGCTCGAACCAGAGGCAGCTGTGTGTATCTACCCATTCTGGCATCAACAAGGCATTTCCGCCCACAGAACTGCCGCTCACTGGATGTTTTTTCTTTTTCGGACCATTCTCTGTAAACCCTAGAGATGGTTGTGCGTGAAAATCCCAGTAGATTAGCAGTTTCTGAAATACTCAGACCAGCCCTTCTGGCACCAACAATCATGCCACGTTCAAAGTCACTCAAATCACCTTTCTTCCCCATACTGATGCTCGGTTTGAACTGCAGGAGATTGTCTTGACCATGTCTACATACCTAAATGCACTGAGTTGCCGCCAGGCTGCTTAGAAAGTAAGTGTTAACGAGCAGTTGGACAGGTGTACCTAATAAAGTGGCCGGTGAGTGTATATATATATATATAAATATATATATATATATACACGTATACCGATACCCACTCACCTAAAGGATTATTAGGAACACACTAATTGTTTGACCCCCTTTCGCTTTCAGAACTGCATTAATTCTACATGGCATTGATTCAAAAAGGTTCTGCAAGCATTCTTTTGAAATCTTGGCCCATATTGATAGGATAGCATCTTGCAGTTGATGGAGATTTGTGGGATGCACATCCAGGACACAAAGCTCCCGTTCCACCACATCCCAAAGATGCTCTATATAGGTTGAGATCTGGGACTGTGGGGGCCATTTTAGTAGGCTACAGTGATGTCATGTTCAACTTCGGGTCTCTCTCCACTGGAGTGTGTTAAAGCCCACGCTGGAAAAATAAATATAGAAATATTATTTGACACAAGAGGGCAGTACAGCCCTCTTTATGTTTTTTTTTTGTTTTTGTTTAAAATATCACTAACAGTTAAACCGTGACATCTACACGTTTTCCAAAGTGGACCAACGTGATTATTTCACGTCTTGTCGGGATTGGGCACTGAAGTTACAGGAGTTTCTTCCTGTTGCTAAGCAACGGAACTAGGTCGAGTATTTAAAAGGTTATGGTTAACACGGTTAGGTTTAACGTCGATGTAATACGTTGTTTTAGCTAGTACCTTTTGCTTAAACGAGGAGCTGGGGGACGCCGGAAAAACAGACATTTTACTCATTAGGCAGCTTCATTAAAAAGTGACATTTTAGACGTTTTTTTCAGTGTGGATAAAATGAATCCTTAAATAATAAATGTTTTTTTTGCATTTTAAATAATAGAACATTTCTCGTAAATAAAACAAAATTCAATTTTTCTCGGTTTAATGAAAAAAGGTTGTTATGGCAGAGGCGATTACGTCCGGGTCTCTCTCCACTCAGCGTGTTAATGCAAAAGTGTAAGTTTCGCGTTTGAGGGGGTTAAACCGTGACATCTACTCACATGTTTTGCAAAGTGGACAATTTAGGCTGCTTCATTAAAAACGTGACATTTAGACGTTTTTTTCGGCGTGGATCAAGGCAAATGAATCACCTTGAAAATAATAAATGTCTTTTTTGCATTTTAAATAATACAGTACCATTTCTCAGTGATCGTCAATGAAACAAAATCCTACTATTCTCTGTTTAATGAAAACCAATAAGCCGTTATGGTAAGTTTAAGTTTCAGTTTAAGTGTAAGTTTCACATTTGAGGGGGTTAAACCGTGATACCAGGTTGGAGAATAGTTATTTTGGCCACTTTGTTTCACAACAATTTTGGCCACTTTGTTTGATATAATCACAACAATTTAACGTAAGCAAGAATGGAACTTGAACTGAGGTCTCCTTGATTAAAGACCAACGCTGTCGTTTTTTTTTCGGGTCAAAATTTTGAGTTGCTCTGATCTTCTTGAAACTCTGGATTCTGATGGAGGGCCATTAAACTTAAACCTGAGTGCAAAATTGAGGCTCTAGACCCTTCCAGAGCTGAGATATTGAGATTCCACGTAGCATTTATGCCATTATAAATATCTAAATATATCAGTGGTACCCCTTTCGTTTTTTTTTTCGGGCGAAAAATTACGTTTCTCCAATCTTCTCAAAACTCTGCATTCTGATAGAGGGCCATGAGACTTAGACCTGAGTGCAAAAATGGAGGCTCTAGACCCTTCTAGAGCTGAGAAATCGAAACTCAAAAATTCGACCCGAAAAAAAAAACGACAGTGGTACCCCTTTCGTTTTTTTTTTCGGGCGAAAAATTACGTTTCTCCAATCTTCTCAAAACTCTGCATTCTGATAGAGGGCCATGAGACTTAAACCTGAGTGCAAAAATTGAGGCTCTAGACCCTTCCAGAGCTGAGATATCGAAACTCAAAAATTCAACCCGAAAAAAAAACGACAGTGGTACCCCTTTCGTTTTTTTTTTTTCGGGCGAAAAATTAAGTTTCTCCAATCTTCTCAAAACTCTGGATTCTGATAGAGGGCCATGAGACTTAGACCTGAGTGCGAAAATGGAGGCTCTAGACCCTTCCAGAGCTGAGATATCGAAACTCAAAAATTCGACCCGAAAAAAAAACGACAGTGGTACCCCTTTCGTTTTTTTTTTCGGGCAAAAAATTAAGTTTCTCCAATCTTCTCAAAACTCTGGATTCTGATAGAGGGCCATGAGACTTAGACCTGAGTGCAAAAATGGAGGCTCTAGACCCTTCCAGAGCTGAGATATCGAAACTCAAAAATTCGACCCGAAAAAAAAAACGACAGTGGTACCCCTTTCGTTTTTTTTTTTTTGGGCGAAAAATTAAGTTTCTCCAATCTTCTCAAAACTCTGGATTCTGATAGAGGGCCATGAGACTTAGACCTGAGTGCAAAAATGGAGGCTCTAGACCCTTCCAGAGCTGAGATATCGAAACTCAAAAATTCGACCCGAAAAAAAAACGACAGTGGTACCCCTTTCGTTTTTTTTTTTCGGGCGAAAAATTAAGTTTCTCCAATCTTCTCAAAACTCTGGATTCTGATAGAGGGCCATGAGACTTAGACCTGAGTGCAAAAATGGAGGCTCTAGACCCTTCCAGAGCTGAGATATCGAAACTCAAAAATTCGACCCGAAAAAAAAACGACAGTGGTACCCCTTACGTTTTTTTTTTAGGGCGAAAAATTAAGTTTCTCCAATCTTCTCAAAACTCTGGATTCTGATAGAGGGCCATGAGACTTAAACCTGAGTGCAAAAATGGAGGCTCTAGACCCTTCCAGAGCTGAGATATCGAAACTCAAAAATTCGACCCGAAAAAAAAAACGACAGTGGTACCCCTTACGTTTTTTTTTTTGGGCGAAAAATTAAGTTTCTCCAATCTTCTCAAAACTCTGGATTCTGATAGAGGGCCATGAGACTTAGACCTGAGTGCAAAAATGGAGGCTCTAGACCCTTCCAGAGCTGAGATATCGAAACTCAAAAATTCGACCCGAAAAAAAACGACAGTGGTACCCCTTACGTTTTTTTTTTCGGGCGAAAAATTAAGTTTCTCCAATCTTCTCAAAACTCTGGATTCTGATAGAGGGCCATGAGACTTAGACCTGAGTGCAAAAATGGAGGCTCTAGACCCTTCCAGAGCTGAGATATCGAAACTCAAAAATTCGACCCGAAAAAAAACGACAGTGGTACCCCTTACGTTTTTTTTTTTTTCGGGCGAAAAATTAAGTTTCTCCAATCTTCTCAAAACTCTGGATTCTGATAGAGGGCCATGAGACTTAGACCTGAGTGCAAAAATGGAGGCTCTAGACCCTTCCAGAGCTGAGATATCGAAACTCAAAAATTCGACCCGAAAAAAAAAACGACAGTGGTACCCCTTACGTTTTTTTTTTTGGGCGAAAAATTAAGTTTCTCCAATCTTCTCAAAACTCTGGATTCTGATAGAGGGCCATGAGACTTAGACCTGAGTGCAAAAATGGAGGCTCTAGACCCTTCCAGAGCTGAGATATCGAAACTCAAAAATTCGACCCGAAAAAAAAACGACAGTGGTACCCCTTACGTTTTTTTTTTCGGGCGAAAAATTAAGTTTCTCCAATCTTCTCAAAACTCTGGATTCTGATAGAGGGCCATGAGACTTAGACCTGAGTGCAAAAATGGAGGCTCTAGACCCTTCCAGAGCTGAGATATCGAAACTCAAAAATTCGACCCGAAAAAAAAAACGACAGTGGTACCCCTTACGTTTTTTTTTTCGGGCGAAAAATTAAGTTTCTCCAATCTTCTCAAAACTCTGGATTCTGATAGAGGGCCATGAGACTTAGACCTGAGTGCAAAAATGGAGGCTCTAGACCCTTCCAGAGCTGAGATATCGAAACTCAAAAATTCGACCCGAAAAAAAAACGACAGTGGTACCCCTTACGTTTTTTTTTTGGGCGAAAAATTAAGTTTCTCCAATCTTCTCAAATTTCTGATAGAGGGCCATGAGACTTAGACCTGAGTGCAAAAATGGAGGCTCTAGCCCTTCCAGAGCTGAGATATCGAAACTCAAAAATTCGACCCGAAAAAAAAAACGACAGTGGTACCCCTTACGTTTTTTTTTTGGGCGAAAAATTAAGTTTCTCCAATCTTCCCAAAACTCTGGATTCTGATAGAGGGCCATGAGACTTAGACCTGAGTGCAAAAATGGAGGCTCTAGCCCCTTCCAGAGCTGAGATATCGAAACTCAAAAATTCGGCCCGAAAAAAAAAACGACAGTGGTACCCCTTACGTTTTTTTTTGGGCGAAAAATTAAGTTTCTCCAATCTTCCCAAATCTCTGATAGAGGGCCATGAGACTTAGACCTGAGTGCAAAAATGGAGGCTCTAGCCCCTTCCAGAGCTGAGATATCGAAACTCAAAAATTCGGCCCGAAAAAAAAAACGACAGTGGTACCCCTTACGTTTTTTTTTTTGGGCGAAAAATTAAGTTTCTCCAATCTCCAAATTCTGATAGAGGGCCATGAGACTTAGACCTGAGTGCAAAAATGGAGGCTCTAGCCCCTTCCAGAGCTGAGATATCGAAACTCAAAAATTCGGCCCGAAAAAAAAAACGACAGTGGTACCCCTTACGTTTTTTTTTTTGGGCGAAAAATTAAGTTTCTCCAATCTTCCCAAATTCTGATAGAGGGCCATGAGACTTAGACCTGAGTGCAAAAATGGAGGCTCTAGCCCCTTCCAGAGCTGAGATATCGAAACTCAAAAATTCGGCCCGAAAAAAAAACGACAGTGGTACCCCTTACGTTTTTTTTTTTGGGCGAAAAATTAAGTTTCTCCAATCTTCCCAAATTCTGATAGAGGGCCATGAGACTTAGACCTGAGTGCAAAAATGGAGGCTCTAGCCCCTTCCAGAGCTGAGATATCGAAACTCAAAAATTCGGCCCGAAAAAAAAAACGACAGTGGTACCCCTTACGTTTTTTTTTTGGGCGAAAAATTAAGTTTCTCCAATCTTCCCAAATTCTGATAGAGGGCCATGAGACTTAGACCTGAGTGCAAAAATGGAGGCTCTAGCCCCTTCCAGAGCTGAGATATCGAAACTCAAAAATTCGGCCCGAAAAAAAAACGACAGTGGTACCCCTTACGTTTTTTTTTTGGGCGAAAAATTAAGTTTCTCCAATCTTCCCAAATCTCTGATAGAGGGCCATGAGACTTAGACCTGAGTGCAAAAATGGAGGCTCTAGCCCCTTCCAGAGCTGAGATATCGAAACTCAAAAATTCGGCCCGAAAAAAAAAACGACAGTGGTACCCCTTACGTTTTTTTTTTTGGGCGAAAAATTAAGTTTCTCCAATCTTCCCAAATTCTGATAGAGGGCCATGAGACTTAGACCTGAGTGCAAAAATGGAGGCTCTAGCCCCTTCCAGAGCTGAGATATCGAAACTCAAAAATTCGGCCCGAAAAAAAAACGACAGTGGTACCCCTTACGTTTTTTTTTTTGGGCGAAAAATTAAGTTTCTCCAATCTTCCCAAATTCTGATAGAGGGCCATGAGACTTAGACCTGAGTGCAAAAATGGAGGCTCTAGCCCCTTCCAGAGCTGAGATATCGAAACTCAAAAATTCGGCCCGAAAAAAAAAACGACAGTGGTACCCCTTACGTTTTTTTTTTTGGGCGAAAAATTAAGTTTCTCCAATCTTCCCAAATTCTGATAGAGGGCCATGAGACTTAGACCTGAGTGCAAAAATGGAGGCTCTAGCCCCTTCCAGAGCTGAGATATCGAAACTCAAAAATTCGGCCCGAAAAAAAAACGACAGTGGTACCCCTTACGTTTTTTTTTTTGGGCGAAAAATTAAGTTTCTCCAATCTTCCCAAATTCTGATAGAGGGCCATGAGACTTAGACCTGAGTGCAAAAATGGAGGCTCTAGCCCCTTCCAGAGCTGAGATATCGAAACTCAAAAATTCGGCCCGAAAAAAAAACGACAGTGGTACCCCTTACGTTTTTTTTTTGGGCGAAAAATTAAGTTTCTCCAATCTTCCCAAATTCTGATAGAGGGCCATGAGACTTAGACCTGAGTGCAAAAATGGAGGCTCTAGCCCCTTCCAGAGCTGAGATATCGAAACTCAAAAATTCGGCCCGAAAAAAAAACGACAGTGGTACCCCTTACGTTTTTTTTTTGGGCGAAAAATTAAGTTTCTCCAATCTTCCCAAATTCTGATAGAGGGCCATGAGACTTAGACCTGAGTGCAAAAATGGAGGCTCTAGCCCCTTCCAGAGCTGAGATATCGAAACTCAAAAATTCGGCCCGAAAAAAAAAACGACAGTGGTACCCCTTACGTTTTTTTTTTGGGCGAAAAATTAAGTTTCTCCAATCTTCCCAAATTCTGATAGAGGGCCATGAGACTTAGACCTGAGTGCAAAAATGGAGGCTCTAGCCCCTTCCAGAGCTGAGATATCGAAACTCAAAAATTCGGCCCGAAAAAAAAACGACAGTGGTACCCCTTACGTTTTTTTTTTGGGCGAAAAATTAAGTTTCTCCAATCTTCCCAAATTCTGATAGAGGGCCATGAGACTTAGACCTGAGTGCAAAAATGGAGGCTCTAGCCCCTTCCAGAGCTGAGATATCGAAACTCAAAAATTCGGCCCGAAAAAAAAACGACAGTGGTACCCCTTACGTTTTTTTTTTTGGGCGAAAAATTAAGTTTCTCCAATCTTCCCAAATTCTGATAGAGGGCCATGAGACTTAGACCTGAGTGCAAAAATGGAGGCTCTAGCCCCTTCCAGAGCTGAGATATCGAAACTCAAAAATTCGGCCCGAAAAAAAAAACGACAGTGGTACCCCTTACGTTTTTTTTTTTGGGCGAAAAATTAAGTTTCTCCAATCTTCCCAAATTCTGATAGAGGGCCATGAGACTTAGACCTGAGTGCAAAAATGGAGGCTCTAGCCCCTTCCAGAGCTGAGATATCGAAACTCAAAAATTCGGCCCGAAAAAAAAACGACAGTGGTACCCCTTACGTTTTTTTTTTGGGCGAAAAATTAAGTTTCTCCAATCTTCCCAAATTCTGATAGAGGGCCATGAGACTTAGACCTGAGTGCAAAAATGGAGGCTCTAGCCCCTTCCAGAGCTGAGATATCGAAACTCAAAAATTCGGCCCGAAAAAAAAACGACAGTGGTACCCCTTACGTTTTTTTTTTTGGGCGAAAAATTAAGTTTCTCCAATCTTCCCAAATTCTGATAGAGGGCCATGAGACTTAGACCTGAGTGCAAAAATGGAGGCTCTAGCCCCTTCCAGAGCTGAGATATCGAAACTCAAAAATTCGGCCCGAAAAAAAAACGACAGTGGTACCCCTTACGTTTTTTTTTTGGGCGAAAAATTAAGTTTCTCCAATCTTCCCAAATTCTGATAGAGGGCCATGAGACTTAGACCTGAGTGCAAAAATGGAGGCTCTAGCCCCTTCCAGAGCTGAGATATCGAAACTCAAAAATTCGGCCCGAAAAAAAAACGACAGTGGTACCCCTTACGTTTTTTTTTTTGGGCGAAAAATTAAGTTTCTCCAATCTTCCCAAATTCTGATAGAGGGCCATGAGACTTAGACCTGAGTGCAAAAATGGAGGCTCTAGCCCCTTCCAGAGCTGAGATATCGAAACTCAAAAATTCGGCCCGAAAAAAAAACGACAGTGGTACCCCTTACGTTTTTTTTTTTGGGCGAAAAATTAAGTTTCTCCAATCTTCCCAAATTCTGATAGAGGGCCATGAGACTTAGACCTGAGTGCAAAAATGGAGGCTCTAGCCCCTTCCAGAGCTGAGATATCGAAACTCAAAAATTCGGCCCGAAAAAAAAACGACAGTGGTACCCCTTACGTTTTTTTTTTTGGCGAAAAATTAAGTTTCTCCAATCTTCCCAAATTCTGATAGAGGGCCATGAGACTTAGACCTGAGTGCAAAAATGGAGGCTCTAGCCCCTTCCAGAGCTGAGATATCGAAACTCAAAAATTCGGCCCGAAAAAAAAACGACAGTGGTACCCCTTACGTTTTTTTTTTGGGCGAAAAATTAAGTTTCTCCAATCTTCCCAAATTCTGATAGAGGGCCATGAGACTTAGACCTGAGTGCAAAAATGGAGGCTCTAGCCCCTTCCAGAGCTGAGATATCGAAACTCAAAAATTCGGCCCGAAAAAAAAACGACAGTGGTACCCCTTACGTTTTTTTTTTTGGGCGAAAAATTAAGTTTCTCCAATCTTCCCAAATTCTGATAGAGGGCCATGAGACTTAGACCTGAGTGCAAAAATGGAGGCTCTAGCCCCTTCCAGAGCTGAGATATCGAAACTCAAAAATTCGGCCCGAAAAAAAAACGACAGTGGTACCCCTTACGTTTTTTTTTTGGGCGAAAAATTAAGTTTCTCCAATCTTCCCAAATTCTGATAGAGGGCCATGAGACTTAGACCTGAGTGCAAAAATGGAGGCTCTAGCCCCTTCCAGAGCTGAGATATCGAAACTCAAAAATTCGGCCCGAAAAAAAAACGACAGTGGTACCCCTTACGTTTTTTTTTTTGGGCGAAAAATTAAGTTTCTCCAATCTTCCCAAATTCTGATAGAGGGCCATGAGACTTAGACCTGAGTGCAAAAATGGAGGCTCTAGCCCCTTCCAGAGCTGAGATATCGAAACTCAAAAATTCGGCCCGAAAAAAAAAACGACAGTGGTACCCCTTACGTTTTTTTTTTTGGGCGAAAAATTAAGTTTCTCCAATCTTCCCAAATTCTGATAGAGGGCCATGAGACTTAGACCTGAGTGCAAAAATGGAGGCTCTAGCCCCTTCCAGAGCTGAGATATCGAAACTCAAAAATTCGGCCCGAAAAAAAAACGACAGTGGTACCCCTTACGTTTTTTTTTTTGGGCGAAAAATTAAGTTTCTCCAATCTTCCCAAATTCTGATAGAGGGCCATGAGACTTAGACCTGAGTGCAAAAATGGAGGCTCTAGCCCCTTCCAGAGCTGAGATATCGAAACTCAAAAATTCGGCCCGAAAAAAAAACGACAGTGGTACCCCTTACGTTTTTTTTTTTGGGCGAAAAATTAAGTTTCTCCAATCTTCCCAAATTCTGATAGAGGGCCATGAGACTTAGACCTGAGTGCAAAAATGGAGGCTCTAGCCCCTTCCAGAGCTGAGATATCGAAACTCAAAAATTCGGCCCGAAAAAAAAACGACAGTGGTACCCCTTACGTTTTTTTTTTTGGGCGAAAAATTAAGTTTCTCCAATCTTCCCAAATTCTGATAGAGGGCCATGAGACTTAGACCTGAGTGCAAAAATGGAGGCTCTAGCCCCTTCCAGAGCTGAGATATCGAAACTCAAAAATTCGGCCCGAAAAAAAAACGACAGTGGTACCCCTTACGTTTTTTTTTTGGGCGAAAAATTAAGTTTCTCCAATCTTCCCAAATTCTGATAGAGGGCCATGAGACTTAGACCTGAGTGCAAAAATGGAGGCTCTAGCCCCTTCCAGAGCTGAGATATCGAAACTCAAAAATTCGGCCCGAAAAAAAAAACGACAGTGGTACCCCTTACGTTTTTTTTTTGGGCGAAAAATTAAGTTTCTCCAATCTTCCCAAATTCTGATAGAGGGCCATGAGACTTAGACCTGAGTGCAAAAATGGAGGCTCTAGCCCCTTCCAGAGCTGAGATATCGAAACTCAAAAATTCGGCCCGAAAAAAAAACGACAGTGGTACCCCTTACGTTTTTTTTTTTGGGCGAAAAATTAAGTTTCTCCAATCTTCCCAAATTCTGATAGAGGGCCATGAGACTTAGACCTGAGTGCAAAAATGGAGGCTCTAGCCCCTTCCAGAGCTGAGATATCGAAACTCAAAAATTCGGCCCGAAAAAAAAACGACAGTGGTACCCCTTACGTTTTTTTTTTGGGCGAAAAATTAAGTTTCTCCAATCTTCCCAAATTCTGATAGAGGGCCATGAGACTTAGACCTGAGTGCAAAAATGGAGGCTCTAGCCCCTTCCAGAGCTGAGATATCGAAACTCAAAAATTCGGCCCGAAAAAAAAACGACAGTGGTACCCCTTACGTTTTTTTTTTTGGGCGAAAAATTAAGTTTCTCCAATCTTCCCAAATTCTGATAGAGGGCCATGAGACTTAGACCTGAGTGCAAAAATGGAGGCTCTAGCCCCTTCCAGAGCTGAGATATCGAAACTCAAAAATTCGGCCCGAAAAAAAAACGACAGTGGTACCCCTTACGTTTTTTTTTTGGGCGAAAAATTAAGTTTCTCCAATCTTCCCAAATTCTGATAGAGGGCCATGAGACTTAGACCTGAGTGCAAAAATGGAGGCTCTAGCCCCTTCCAGAGCTGAGATATCGAAACTCAAAAATTCGGCCCGAAAAAAAAACGACAGTGGTACCCCTTACGTTTTTTTTTTTGGGCGAAAAATTAAGTTTCTCCAATCTTCCCAAATTCTGATAGAGGGCCATGAGACTTAGACCTGAGTGCAAAAATGGAGGCTCTAGCCCCTTCCAGAGCTGAGATATCGAAACTCAAAAATTCGGCCCGAAAAAAAAAACGACAGTGGTACCCCTTACGTTTTTTTTTTTGGGCGAAAAATTAAGTTTCTCCAATCTTCCCAAATTCTGATAGAGGGCCATGAGACTTAGACCTGAGTGCAAAAATGGAGGCTCTAGCCCCTTCCAGAGCTGAGATATCGAAACTCAAAAATTCGGCCCGAAAAAAAAACGACAGTGGTACCCCTTACGTTTTTTTTTTGGGCGAAAAATTAAGTTTCTCCAATCTTCCCAAATTCTGATAGAGGGCCATGAGACTTAGACCTGAGTGCAAAAATGGAGGCTCTAGCCCCTTCCAGAGCTGAGATATCGAAACTCAAAAATTCGGCCCGAAAAAAAAACGACAGTGGTACCCCTTACGTTTTTTTTTTTGGGCGAAAAATTAAGTTTCTCCAATCTTCCCAAATTCTGATAGAGGGCCATGAGACTTAGACCTGAGTGCAAAAATGGAGGCTCTAGCCCCTTCCAGAGCTGAGATATCGAAACTCAAAAATTCGGCCCGAAAAAAAAACGACAGTGGTACCCCTTACGTTTTTTTTTTTGGGCGAAAAATTAAGTTTCTCCAATCTTCCCAAATTCTGATAGAGGGCCATGAGACTTAGACCTGAGTGCAAAAATGGAGGCTCTAGCCCCTTCCAGAGCTGAGATATCGAAACTCAAAAATTCGGCCCGAAAAAAAAAACGACAGTGGTACCCCTTACGTTTTTTTTTTGGGCGAAAAATTAAGTTTCTCCAATCTTCCCAAATTCTGATAGAGGGCCATGAGACTTAGACCTGAGTGCAAAAATGGAGGCTCTAGCCCCTTCCAGAGCTGAGATATCGAAACTCAAAAATTCGGCCCGAAAAAAAAAACGACAGTGGTACCCCTTACGTTTTTTTTTTTGGGCGAAAAATTAAGTTTCTCCAATCTTCCCAAATTCTGATAGAGGGCCATGAGACTTAGACCTGAGTGCAAAAATGGAGGCTCTAGCCCCTTCCAGAGCTGAGATATCGAAACTCAAAAATTCGGCCCGAAAAAAAAACGACAGTGGTACCCCTTACGTTTTTTTTTTGGGCGAAAAATTAAGTTTCTCCAATCTTCCCAAATTCTGATAGAGGGCCATGAGACTTAGACCTGAGTGCAAAAATGGAGGCTCTAGCCCCTTCCAGAGCTGAGATATCGAAACTCAAAAATTCGGCCCGAAAAAAAAAACGACAGTGGTACCCCTTACGTTTTTTTTTTTGGGCGAAAAATTAAGTTTCTCCAATCTTCCCAAATTCTGATAGAGGGCCATGAGACTTAGACCTGAGTGCAAAAATGGAGGCTCTAGCCCCTTCCAGAGCTGAGATATCGAAACTCAAAAATTCGGCCCGAAAAAAAAACGACAGTGGTACCCCTTACGTTTTTTTTTTTGGGCGAAAAATTAAGTTTCTCCAATCTTCCCAAATTCTGATAGAGGGCCATGAGACTTAGACCTGAGTGCAAAAATGGAGGCTCTAGCCCCTTCCAGAGCTGAGATATCGAAACTCAAAAATTCGGCCCGAAAAAAAAACGACAGTGGTACCCCTTACGTTTTTTTTTTTGGGCGAAAAATTAAGTTTCTCCAATCTTCCCAAATTCTGATAGAGGGCCATGAGACTTAGACCTGAGTGCAAAAATGGAGGCTCTAGCCCCTTCCAGAGCTGAGATATCGAAACTCAAAAATTCGGCCCGAAAAAAAAAACGACAGTGGTACCCCTTACGTTTTTTTTTTTGGGCGAAAAATTAAGTTTCTCCAATCTTCCCAAATTCTGATAGAGGGCCATGAGACTTAGACCTGAGTGCAAAAATGGAGGCTCTAGCCCCTTCCAGAGCTGAGATATCGAAACTCAAAAATTCGGCCCGAAAAAAAAACGACGAGTGGTACCCCTTACGTTTTTTTTTTTGGGCGAAAAATTAAGTTTCTCCAATCTTCCCAAATTCTGATAGAGGGCCATGAGACTTAGACCTGAGTGCAAAAATGGAGGCTCTAGCCCCTTCCAGAGCTGAGATATCGAAACTCAAAAATTCGGCCCGAAAAAAAAACGACAGTGGTACCCCTTACGTTTTTTTTTTTGGGCGAAAAATTAAGTTTCTCCAATCTTCCCAAATTCTGATAGAGGGCCATGAGACTTAGACCTGAGTGCAAAAATGGAGGCTCTAGCCCCTTCCAGAGCTGAGATATCGAAACTCAAAAATTCGGCCCGAAAAAAAAACGACAGTGGTACCCCTTACGTTTTTTTTTTGGGCGAAAAATTAAGTTTCTCCAATCTTCCCAAATTCTGATAGAGGGCCATGAGACTTAGACCTGAGTGCAAAAATGGAGGCTCTAGCCCCTTCCAGAGCTGAGATATCGAAACTCAAAAATTCGGCCCGAAAAAAAAACGACAGTGGTACCCCTTACGTTTTTTTTTTGGGCGAAAAATTAAGTTTCTCCAATCTTCCCAAATTCTGATAGAGGGCCATGAGACTTAGACCTGAGTGCAAAAATGGAGGCTCTAGCCCCTTCCAGAGCTGAGATATCGAAACTCAAAAATTCGGCCCGAAAAAAAAACGACAGTGGTACCCCTTACGTTTTTTTTTTGGGCGAAAAATTAAGTTTCTCCAATCTTCCCAAATTCTGATAGAGGGCCATGAGACTTAGACCTGAGTGCAAAAATGGAGGCTCTAGCCCCTTCCAGAGCTGAGATATCGAAACTCAAAAATTCGGCCCGAAAAAAAAACGACAGTGGTACCCCTTACGTTTTTTTTTTGGGCGAAAAATTAAGTTTCTCCAATCTTCCCAAATTCTGATAGAGGGCCATGAGACTTAGACCTGAGTGCAAAAATGGAGGCTCTAGCCCCTTCCAGAGCTGAGATATCGAAACTCAAAAATTCGGCCCGAAAAAAAAACGACAGTGGTACCCCTTACGTTTTTTTTTTTTGGGCGAAAAATTAAGTTTCTCCAATCTTCCCAAACTCTGGATTCTGATAGAGGGCCATGAGACTTAGACCTGAGTGCAAAAATGGAGGCTCTAGCCCCTTCCAGAGCTGAGATATCGAAACTCAAAAATTCGGCCCGAAAAAAAAACGACAGTGGTACCCCTTACGTTTTTTTTTTTGGGCGAAAAATTAAGTTTCTCCAATCTTCCCAAATTCTGATAGAGGGCCATGAGACTTAGACCTGAGTGCAAAAATGGAGGCTCTAGCCCCTTCCAGAGCTGAGATATCGAAACTCAAAAATTCGGCCCGAAAAAAAAAACGACAGTGGTACCCCTTACGTTTTTTTTTTTGGGCGAAAAATTAAGTTTCTCCAATCTTCCCAAAACTCTGGATTCTGATAGAGGGCCATGAGACTTAGACCTGAGTGCAAAAATGGAGGCTCTAGCCCCTTCCAGAGCTGAGATATCGAAACTCAAAAATTCGGCCCGAAAAAAAAACGACAGTGGTACCCCTTACGTTTTTTTTTTTGGGCGAAAAATTAAGTTTCTCCAATCTTCCCAACTTCTGATAGAGGGCCATGAGACTTAGACCTGAGTGCAAAAATGGAGGCTCTAGCCCCTTCCAGAGCTGAGATATCGAAACTCAAAAATTCGGCCCGAAAAAAAAACGACAGTGGTACCCCTTACGTTTTTTTTTTTGGGCGAAAAATTAAGTTTCTCCAATCTTCCCAAAACTCTGGATTCTGATAGAGGGCCATGAGACTTAGACCTGAGTGCAAAAATGGAGGCTCTAGCCCCTTCCAGAGCTGAGATATCGAAACTCAAAAATTCGGCCCGAAAAAAAAACGACAGTGGTACCCCTTACGTTTTTTTTTTTGGGCGAAAAATTAAGTTTCTCCAATCTTCCCAAAACTCTGGATTCTGATAGAGGGCCATGAGACTTAGACCTGAGTGCAAAAATGGAGGCTCTAGCCCCTTCCAGAGCTGAGATATCGAAACTCAAAAATTCGGCCCGAAAAAAAAACGACAGTGGTACCCCTTACGTTTTTTTTTTTGGGCGAAAAATTAAGTTTCTCCAATCTTCCCAAAACTCTGGATTCTGATAGAGGGCCATGAGACTTAGACCTGAGTGCAAAAATGGAGGCTCTAGCCCCTTCCAGAGCTGAGATATCGAAACTCAAAAATTCGGCCCGAAAAAAAAAACGACAGTGGTACCCCTTACGTTTTTTTTTTTTGGGCGAAAAATTAAGTTTCTCCAATCTTCTCAAAACTCTGGATTCTGATAGAGGGCCATGAGACTTAGACCTGAGTGCAAAAATGGAGGCTCTAGCCCCTTCCAGAGCTGAGATATCGAAACTCAAAAATTCGACCCGAAAAAAAAAACGACAGTGGTACCCCTTACGTTTTTTTTTTTTTGGCGAAAAATTAAGTTTCTCCAATCTTCTCAAAACTCTGGATTCTGATAGAGGGCCATGAGACTTAGACCTGAGTGCAAAAATGGAGGCTCTAGACCCTTCCAGAGCTGAGATATCGAAACTCAAAATTTCGACCCGAAAAAAAAACGACAGTGGTACCCCTTTGTTTTTTTTTGGGCGAAAAATTAAGTTTCTCCAATCTTCTCAAAACTCTGGATTCTGATAGAGGGCCATGAGACTTAGACCTGAGTGCAAAAATGGAGGCTCTAGCCCCTTCCAGAGCTGAGATATCGAAACTCAAAAATTCGACCCGAAAAAAAAACGACAGTGGTACCCCTTACGTTTTTTTTTTTGGCGAAAAATTAAGTTTCTCCAATCTTCTCAAAACTCTGGATTCTGATAGAGGGCCATGAGACTTAGACCTGAGTGCAAAAATGGAGGCTCTAGACCCTTCCAGAGCTGAGATATCGAAACTCAAAAATTCGACCCGAAAAAAAAAACGACAGTGGTACCCCTTACGTTTTTTTTTTTGGGCGAAAAATTAAGTTTCTCCAATCTTCTCAAAACTCTGGATTCTGATAGAGGGCCATGAGACTTAGACCTGAGTGCAAAAATGGAGGCTCTAGACCCTTCCAGAGCTGAGATATCGAAACTCAAAATTTCGACCCGAAAAAAAAACGACAGTGGTACCCCTTACGTTTTTTTTTTTTGGGCGAAAAATTAAGTTTCTCCAATCTTCTCAAAACTCTGGATTCTGATAGAGGGCCATGAGACTTAGACCTGAGTGCAAAAATGGAGGCTCTAGACCCTTCCAGAGCTGAGATATCGAAACTCAAAAATTCGACCCGAAAAAAAAACGACAGTGGTACCCCTTACGTTTTTTTTTTTTGGGCGAAAAATTAAGTTTCTCCAATCTTCTCAAAACTCTGGATTCTGATAGAGGGCCATGAGACTTAGACCTGAGTGCAAAAATGGAGGCTCTAGACCCTTCCAGAGCTGAGATATCGAAACTCAAAAATTCGACCCGAAAAAAAAACGACAGTGGTACCCCTTACGTTTTTTTTTTTGGGCGAAAAATTAAGTTTCTCCAATCTTCTCAAAACTCTGGATTCTGATAGAGGGCCATGAGACTTAGACCTGAGTGCAAAAATGGAGGCTCTAGACCCTTCCAGAGCTGAGATATCGAAACTCAAAAATTCGACCCGAAAAAAAAACGACAGTGGTACCCCTTACGTTTTTTTTTTTTGGGCGAAAAATTAAGTTTCTCCAATCTTCTCAAAACTCTGGATTCTGATAGAGGGCCATGAGACTTAGACCTGAGTGCAAAAATGGAGGCTCTAGACCCTTCCAGAGCTGAGATATCGAAACTCAAAAATTCGACCCGAAAAAAAAAACGACAGTGGTACCCCTTACGTTTTTTTTTTTTTGGGCGAAAAATTAAGTTTCTCCAATCTTCTCAAAACTCTGGATTCTGATAGAGGGCCATGAGACTTAGACCTGAGTGCAAAAATGGAGGCTCTAGACCCTTCCAGAGCTGAGATATCGAAACTCAAAAATTCGACCCGAAAAAAAAACGACAGTGGTACCCCTTACGTTTTTTTTTTTTGGGCGAAAAATTAAGTTTCTCCAATCTTCTCAAAACTCTGGATTCTGATAGAGGGCCATGAGACTTAGACCTGAGTGCAAAAATGGAGGCTCTAGACCCTTCCAGAGCTGAGATATCGAAACTCAAAAATTCGACCCGAAAAAAAAACGACAGTGGTACCCCTTACGTTTTTTTTTTTGGGCGAAAAATTAAGTTTCTCCAATCTTCTCAAAACTCTGGATTCTGATAGAGGGCCATGAGACTTAGACCTGAGTGCAAAAATGGAGGCTCTAGACCCTTCCAGAGCTGAGATATCGAAACTCAAAAATTCGACCCGAAAAAAAAAACGACAGTGGTACCCCTTACGTTTTTTTTTTTTGGGCGAAAAATTAAGTTTCTCCAATCTTCTCAAAACTCTGGATTCTGATAGAGGGCCATGAGACTTAGACCTGAGTGCAAAAATGGAGGCTCTAGACCCTTCCAGAGCTGAGATATCGAAACTCAAAAATTCGACCCGAAAAAAAAAACGACAGTGGTACCCCTTACGTTTTTTTTTTTGGGCGAAAAATTAAGTTTCTCCAATCTTCTCAAAACTCTGGATTCTGATAGAGGGCCATGAGACTTAGACCTGAGTGCAAAAATGGAGGCTCTAGCCCCTTCCAGAGCTGAGATATCGAAACTCAAAAATTCGACCCGAAAAAAAAAACGACAGTGGTACCCCTTACGTTTTTTTTTTTTTCGGCGAAAAATTAAGTTTCTCCAATCTTCTCAAAACTCTGGATTCTGATAGAGGGCCATGAGACTTAGACCTGAGTGCAAAAATGGAGGCTCTAGACCCTTCCAGAGCTGAGATATCGAAACTCAAAAATTCGACCCGAAAAAAAAAACGACAGTGGTACCCCTTACGTTTTTTTTTTTGGGCGAAAAATTAAGTTTCTCCAATCTTCTCAAAACTCTGGATTCTGATAGAGGGCCATGAGACTTAGACCTGAGTGCAAAAATGGAGGCTCTAGACCCTTCCAGAGCTGAGATATCGAAACTCAAAATTTCGACCCGAAAAAAAAAACGACAGTGGTACCCCTTACGTTTTTTTTTTTTGGGGCGAAAAATTAAGTTTCTCCAATCTTCTCAAAACTCTGGATTCTGATAGAGGGCCATGAGACTTAGACCTGAGTGCAAAAATGGAGGCTCTAGACCCTTCCAGAGCTGAGATATCGAAACTCAAAAATTCGACCCGAAAAAAAAACGACAGTGGTACCCCTTTCGTTTTTTTTTTTTTCGGGCGAGAAATTAAGGTTCTCCAATCTTCTCAAAACTCTGGATTATGATAGAGGGCCATGAGACTTAAACCTGAGTGCAAAAATGGAGAATCTAGACCCTTCTAGAGCTGAGATATCGAAACTCAAAAATTCGACCCGAAAAAAAAACGACAGTGGTACCCTTTTTGTTTTGTTTTTTTGGGCGAAAAATTAAGTTTCTCCAATCTTCTCAAAACTCTGGATTCTGATAGAGGGCCATGAGACTTAGACCTGAGTGCAAAAATGGAGGCTCTAGCCCCTTCCAGAGCGGAGATATCGAAACTCAAAAATTCGACCCAAAAAAAAACAACAGTGGTACCCCTTTCGTTTTTTTTTTTTTCGGGCGAAAAATTAAGTTTATCCAATCTTCTCAAACTCTGGATTCTGATAGAGGGCAATGAGACTTAAACCTGAGTGCAAAAATGGAAGCTCTAGACCCTTCCAGAGCTGAGATATCGAAACTCAAAAATTCGACCTAAAAAAAAAAACGACAGTGGTACCCCTTTCGGTTTTTTTTTTTCGAGCGAAAAATTAAGTTTCTCCAATCTTCTCAAAACTCTGGATTCTGATAGAGGGCCATGAGACTTAGACCTGAGTGCAAAAATGGAGGCTCTAGCCCCTTCCAGAGCGGAGATATCGAAACTCAAAAATTCGACCCAAAAAAAAAACAACAGTGGTACCCCTTTCGTTTTGTTTTTTTTTCGGGCGAAAAATTAAGTTTATCCAATCTTCTCAAACTCTGGATTCTGATAGAGGGCAATGAGACTTAAACCTGAGTGCAAAAATGGAGGCTCTAGACCCTTCCAGAGCTGAGATATCGAAACTCAAAAATTCGACCCGAAAAAAAAAACGACAGTGGTACCCCTTTCGTTTTTTTTTTTCGGGCAAAAAATTAAGTTTCTCCAATCTTCTCAAAACTCTGGATTCTGATAGAGGGCCATGAGACTTAGACCTGAGTGCAAAAATGGAGGCTCTAGACCCTTCCAGAGCTGAGATATCGAAACTCAAAAATTCGACCCGAAAAAAAAAACGACAGTGGTACCCCTTTCGTTTTTTTTTTCGGGCGAAAAATTAAGTTTCTCCAATCTTCTCAAAACTCTGGATTCTGATAGAGGGCCATGAGACTTAAACCTGAGTGCAAAAATGGAGGCTCTAGACCCTTCCAGAGCTGAGATATCGAAACTCAAAATTTCGACCCGAAAAAAAAACGACAGTGGTACCCCTTTTGTTTTGTTTTTTTTTTTCGGGCGAAAAATTAAGTTTCTCCAATCTTCTCAAAACTCTGGATTATGATAGAGGGCCATGAGACTTAAACCTGAGTGCAAAAATGGAGGCTCTAGACCCTTCCAGAGCTGAGATATCGAAACTCAAAATTTCGACCCCAAAAAAAATTACAGTGGTACCCCTTTTGTTTTTTTTTTTTTTTAGGGCGAGAAATTAAGGTTCTCCAATCTTCTCAAAACTCTGGATTCTGATAGAGGGCCATGAGACTTAGACCTGAGTGCAAAAATGGAGGCTCTAGACCCTTCTAGAGCTGAGATATCGAAACTCAAAATTTCGACCCCAAAAAAAAACGACAGTGGTACCCCTTTTGTTTTTGTTTTTTCGGGCGAGAAATTAAGGTTCTTCAATATTCTCAAAACTCTGGATTATGATAGAGGGCAATGAGACTTAAACCTGAGTGAAAAAAATGGAGGCTCTAGACCCTTCCAGAGCTGAGATATCGAAACTCCAAATTTCGACCTGAAAAAAAAACGACAGTGGTACCCCTTTCGTTTTGTTTTTTTTTTTAGGGCGAGAAATTAAGGTTCTCCAATCTTCTCAAAACTCTGGATTCTGATAGAGGGCAATGAGACTTAAACCTGAGTGAACAAATGGAGACTCTAGACCCTTCCAGAGCTGAGATATCGAAACTCAAAATTTCGACCCGAAAAAAAAACGACATTGGTACCCCTTTTGTTTTTCGGGCGAGAAATTAAGGTTCTTCAATCTTCTCAAAACTCTGGATTCTGTACCCCTTTCGTTTTTTTTTTTTTTTTCGGGCGAGAAATTAAGGTTCTCCAATCTTCTCAAAACTCTTGATTATGATAGAGGGCCATGAGACTTAAACCTGAGTGCAAAAATAGAGGCTCTAGACCCTTCTAGAGCTGAGATATCGAAACTCAAAATTTCGACCCGAAAAAAAAACGACAGTGGTACCCCTTTCGTTTTTGTTTTGTTTTTTTCGGGCGAAAAATTAAGTTTCTCCAATCTTCTCAAAACTCTGTATTCTGATAGAGAGCCATGAGACTTAGACCTGAGTGCAAAAATGGAGGCTCTAGACCCTTCCAGAGCTGAGATATTGAGATCCCACGTAGCATTTATGCCATTATAAATATCTCAATATCTCAGCTCCGGAAGGGTCTAGAGCCTCCATTTTGGCACTCAGGACTAAGTCTTTATATTTCCTGCTTTATATTTTGGGGTGAAGTGTGACCCATGTGTCCCATGGCCTTCTATCAGAATCCAGAGTTTTGAGAAGATTGGAGAAACTTATTTTTTCGCACCGGAAAAAAAATTTTTGGGTCGAAATTTTTAGTTTCTCTGATCTTTTTGAAACTCTGGATTCTGATAGAGGGCCATGAGACTTAAACCTGAGTCCAAAAATAGAGGCTCTATATAGAGATAGAAAGATGTGCCCAGAACGCAACTTGCATTTTAATGTTAAGCATTCTTTATAATGGTTTTCCCATAGAAACCCATCATAAAGAATGTGCTTAATGTGGCTTAATACTTTAAGACAGTGGTATAGGGGGTCCAAATTAATAAGTATACCCCTTTTTAATAAAACATATTTTGTACAGACAAACAGAAGAACCAGAATATGAATGCAACATGCCAAGTTTCACATTTAGTGTTTTCTAATAGAAAACTATTATAAAGAAAACATTCAATTGTGCACTGCTATCATACTCTGGGCTCATCTGCACGTAAATAGTATGCATCCTCAATAAGGTGTGTTTAATTTGATCGTTTAATATCACGGACTTCATACATTAAAGCACATTACACATTTTTATGCGTTTTAGTTTGTCCGGGAATGTTAAGCGTTTTAGTAGGGACGCACTGATATGAACATTTTGGCCGATACCGATAACCGATAATTCTTTACATTTGAAAGCCGATAACCGATATATCGGCCGATAAATCTAAATCCAATTTTTATATATTTTTTGAAAGCCTGATTGCAAAAACAAAAGTCTCACAATTAAAATCCGTCCCCTAACACGATTATAATGTTCTCATTATAATTTCATGTAGCCGATATGACAGCACACTTTTTGCACTTAACTATATTTTCCTTTTTGATTCCAATCACATTTCAAGCAACAGTGCGCATTTTAAAATGTCTCAGGTGTCAAGTGGTGAAGGAAATAATTCATTATTTATCAGCTTTAATATATCAGCAAAATTTTATTATCGGGCCGATAACGATAACAGAAAAATTTGCAAATATCGGCCAATACTGATATGGTAGTCGATATATCGTGCACCCCTACGTTTTAGTATGTACTGCTTTTAGTGCTTCATATTCTGCAGTAAGTGCTGTATATGGGTCACAAGTGGCCAAAACGTGCATTTTGTCCACGAGATGATCTAAATATGATGGTAAAGATTAGATAGAAATGCAGCACAAGCCTGTCAGTTTTCCATGGATGTATTGCCCTCCAGGTCTCTGTGCTAGTTACAAAATTGTTATGGGAATGAAGTAACTTTAGTTTTATATATCTGAGCATACCACGTAAGCAAAGCATTTTATCAAAAAACCATTACAATTTTCACCAAGGAAGTTGGATTGTGCCAACCTTGAATTGGACACACCAGTAAAACTAGAAAACGCTGGCCTCGCCAGCATTGGGGAACACTAAACCCATTTCAATAGAGTCCAAAACTGAACCAAAAGATGGATGGACCCCTGAGAAAATTAATTTACAATACCATGGGGGAGCTATTCCCTCTGCGAGAGGCAGTTAGAGTCAACACACGGTTGGCTTTCACTCGGTGTCTTTCATCTGTGAAGGCCAATCTGTTGATATATCTTTTAGCCAGCATGACTGTGGACTGTAATATTCACCACCCGCCCAGACTATGCTGAGCACTAAACAATAAAGTCACCAAGAAAACATCCCAAAAACCTTCAGGCATTCACGAATACACTTTGCAAGTCAAACTGTGCTTTCAAAACCCAACATGTGAAGTCATTTCGCACGTGTCTGTTGGTTTATCTGTGTGCTTTCAATTACAGCGATGGCCTCTATTAGTCATCACGTTTCTGAGGAGAAAAACAGACCGATAGTTTACGGAAAAGTTGAGCACTACCAGAATGCAGCTATCACATTCATTCTTCTGTTATTGAGTAAGACGAGGCCTAGAGGTATATCGTTTGAATGACAGCCAATCATGCAAACAAACAAGCCCTTTAAAAGAGCTATTGCCGCAATGTTTTCTGATGCCCTTGGAGAACTAATGCTTGAAGGAGTTTCAATTTCTTTTGAACACAAGTATGATAGCAAAATAAGCATTTTTTCAATACCGAGGTCACAGTGCGTCTCATATCTTTTGTTGTTGATCTGTCCAGACTAAGGGTCTCATTCTCTGAACCACCTGTGCTGAAAATCAAGTTTTTAATGTAGTTTATATGTCTGTTTGGTGATTTTAAATGTGCCTTAAAAGGGTAGTTCACATAATTTACTCACCCCCATGTCATCCAAGATATCCATGTCTTTCTTTCTTCAGTCGAAAAGAAATTAAGGTTTTTGATGAAAACATATAATGGACTTCATTGGGCACCAAACGGTTCAAGGTCCAAATGAGAGTTTCAGTGCAGCTTCAAAGGGCTTTAAACGACACCAGATGATGAAGTTTTATAAGCACAAATGCTCGCCTTGCTCTGGTCTGTGAAGCACTTGTTTGAACTTGTTCATCAAAATGAACGAATCTTTTTTCGAGTCATTTGGTTAATTTTAATGAACGAAATGACTCGAAAAAAGATTTGTTCATTTTGATGAACGAGTTCGAATAGGAGAGTTTAGCTGTTTGAAACGTAGCCAAGCCAAAGGCTAATCATATTAATTATCACGGTTCCCCTGCATCATTGAAGTTTTGGGGAATTGAGAAAATTACACCCCCTCCCAGAGGTGGTGATATTATCAATAAACTTCTATGCAGGGAAGCGTTTTGGATTCATACACTTAACACTGTTGAACCACTAGGTCTAAACGAAGAATTGAGTTAATCATGCTTTCTCTAAACATTTACGCATATTAAAATACATTATGTGAGATGAATATACTTCGATTCCCAGTGTATTGTGAACATTTTATGCTTGTTACCTGTGTGTGGGCACTTGCTCTTTAATGACTGATTTGTGAACGTGGCACTTTGGTTTAGATGGGTGGGTTTTTACGCACAATCACACCTGTTGATGATCCTTGCCCATTCTCTCCAAGGACTCCAAGGATGAAGATGCAACAAAATTTAAACTTTAGTCACTGTTATGCACCTTATTAAATTAATAAGTATTAAATTAATAAAATTATTATTAAGAAGGCATCTGCGTTGCACCAGCGATTCTTCCTTTTCTGTCATATTAATTACTGTTATGTGTCTGACATTGTAGAGAGCAATAAATATATATACTATTCTGTATACTAATATACTATTCTATACTATTCTGATTCATTTTGTAAAATCCATATCTAAAGAGTATTAGAGCATGTCTGAGGATAACCAGCTATGGTTGAACTCATAAGCATACAACATATCATTTCGAGTGAAAAAACAAAGAGAAAATCCAAGTGTGAAGAAAGGCTGTAAAGGAAAGGTTGTGCAGGAAGTCTTTATTTGGAGATGGTTTGGACATATTTTGTGCAAATTAATAACTTTGGGCACGCAGTCCCTCATTAAGAATACTTCAAATTCATTATTAGAATAATTCTAATGAATGAGAAGTAATATCTGTCACTTTATGCAGCCAAATAAGGCAGATTCTGGCATGGGCAGGTTGTGAGACATTACTTCATCCACACAAATTTTTTTAAAAGACATTTTTAGTTTACTTGTGATTTTGGTCTT
The DNA here is from genome assembly GCF_016745375.1 of Pimephales promelas. Next base: position 1,848,992 of record NW_024121399.1, on the reverse strand, counting down.
TGGTACTCTGTACTTGTGATTTTGGACTTTGGTACTCTGTCTTTGATGTCCCAGTTCAGTAAAATATAGTTTGTTTGTAATTTGTAGGTGTTGGTCCAAGCCCTTTATAATGGCCATGACCCAGTAGAGTAAAACTGACATGTCAAGGCCCGTTATCCAAACCAGCTCTGGCCTAAAAATGAACTATTCTCTTTCTTTTGCATCACTGCAGATTGGAGAGTGATTCAGTGTCAGGCTCCAATGTCTAACATTTGTTTTGTTAAAACCCACAGATGATCTCAGATAATGCAACAATTTCTGCAGGTATTTCACGTTAGGAACTGCACGTGGGCTTTCTTTTCCCGCCCAGTGCCAGAAACAAAGAAGCAGCGTAACGTAGTCCTGTTTGTTTTGACACTCACTCACTTGTGAGGACTAGTGTCTATTACTGTATATGTCTTATGTTACGCAGTAAGGACATGTTTTCAGGAATCTGGTTTCTAAAATGTTCTAATTCATCAGCATTTACGGAACAAGTTTCAGTTTCTTTTCTTGAAAGTTCAATGGAAGTTCAGCACATTGATTTGATTCATTACCGTAGATCTGAATCTTCAGGTTTATCTGTCGAATGGGACTAATATGAACGTTTTAAACTATTATATACTGTTGAAAGTACATGAACCTCTAATACAGCACATTTAATTATCCCTTAATTCCCCCAAATAGCTGCTGAATCCAGAATAGTCAGCTCATACAAACACTTTGGAAAAATGCAGCCTTAAACATTGCACTTCACTAAAAATAAAAAAGAACGCCAGTTCTTCCACAGAAGAAAGAAAGTCATACACATTTGGAATGACATAACAAGAGTGAGTAAATGACACAATTTTAATTTGGGGGTGAACAATCCCTTTTACCATTGTTTACTGAAATTCCAAATGTCTTACTTGCTAATGGGGGTTGCTAATCTTACTTGCTAATGAGCAACAAACTTATGTAAAATAGGTTGCATCACTTCTGTTTCAGGGGCCGTATGTATAAAGAGTCAAATTTTACTCTTCTGAAGAGTTATGAAGTTCTGAAGACGAAAAGGGGTCAAGGGGTCACAGTTTTAGTATGGTATTCCTAATAATCCTTTAGGTGAGTGTAGAACATACTTTTTTAATGGCCGCACATGAAGAACTTCACTAAAGAAATTCTAGAAATTCACCAGTCAAATTGAACCAATTAAAGGAGAAAATGAGCTCAGAAGTGACTGCTCAGTACCATATGTCGGTCTCCCTACACTCTAACTTACTGTATATATAACTAATAAACTAATAATTGTTTAGTTAAATCAAATTATTTTTGGTATTAAATATATTATTTTTTATAATAAATTGTAAACTTATAAACAGTTAAAATTGTTTAAATTGTTTTATATTGGGCAGTCCTTTTTGATTTGATTACATCAATTTATTTATTATTACTTTTATCATTACATTAGAAGGCTATGCAGTGTAGTTTTTTTGTTTTGTTTTGTTTTTGTGAAAGGAAAAAATAAATAGGGAAAATACGTTTTGCTGACTGTTGAAATTGGGTGGTTACTACACTCCATAAAAGTGGAAAAAAAGTCCCAAAGTAAAATAAAAGGCTATTTGTTCCTTTTATAATGCTTCTCTTTCACATATGACTTCTTGCACTAACCTTCATGTCACTACCAGTCACCTTCTGCTCTTCTCGGATCCTCCTGCTCTCTCTCATGTTCACCTCCTTGCTGTGGATAACATCACAATAGATAGGGATAGATCTTTGAACAATTTTGGTTTGAAAAGATGAAATGAGAAAGCCTATCCAAATTTCTGAAAAGTCATCTCAAGAAAGTCATAGGGTCGGTTTACACACACTGTTTTCATTTACATGACAACAGCGCTTTGGAGGCCTGAAAACACAGTTTGAAGCGGGGTTTTTTGAAAACTAAAACTACTATTGTTTACTATCTACTACGTGACTAAACTACTATTGTTTACTATCTACTACATGTAAAACTAATTAACGTTACAAAACGCGAATTTGTGAAAACGGTGATGTCGTGCATATGGCGCATAGTGCCATTTCTTTAGAAATTGTCCATTGCCAACTATTGTAACACGCGAGCCAACCACTGTCATCCGGTTTAAATGCACTACAATGAAAAGTATGCTAAATAATGTTACTTACTATTGTAATTCTGTCACAGAATTTGATCGTGTGCAGTGATGTGAATGGTAACTGAATGCGGCCCTGACCAAAATCACGTAGCAGCTGCTAACGTTACGAAGTCTTGAAAGGATAAGTTAGTATGTTACAAGAAAAATGCTGCTGTTCGAAATATCTAACATTACAGCCACTCAGAAGGCACGAGGTAAAAAAAGTAATAAAATAAACAGTAACTTACATTGTATCAGTTCGGTTTTTTATTTTATTTTTACTCCGCCAACGAAAATAGTTCTATTAACCGTCGTCGAATGTGGTTGAGCAACTGTGGAGATTTGTTCCTGAATGAATCAGTGTTCGAGCGAATCGGTGGAATGAATGATTCAATGATTCGCTTATAAAGACCGTCACATATCTCTCCCTACTGGAGTATCGATGTAACTTGCAGACCGTCCACCTTCAGCCAGTTTACCTCAATATTACTGCAGACTGACCGTCTCTCTGTCTGGAACGGGCTAACAGAAAAGCAGAGTGATACAATTTGATTGTTTTAATAACGTGCCTGGTTTACAAAATGCTCTATCAGACTACTTTGACAGTTTGACTTTCCAACATCAGTGTCTTTTATATTGACATTGCTGTGTTTTATAAAAACAACCAACCAGGCAAGGCCTAGTAAATTTTTTTTAAAATAAATTTTAAAAAATGATATACATTCAAAAGAAAAGGTACAAAAAAATAGTAAAATACTACAATTTAAAAATATACTGTGGCCAAAAACAGTAGTTAGTAACACCAAGGTCATGGGTTTGATTTCCAGAAAAAGTATGAACTGATACAAAAGAATAGCCTACCTTATGCAAAGCACGTAAAAAAAAATACTTTGGTTGATAGATTCTTTATTAAAGACAAAATGAACAACCCATCATGAACTACATAGTTTTATTTTATATATTTCAAACAAGCTTAAGCGAAAGGTTAAAAAGCAAAGAAAAATCAAGGCTAAATGCACTGCTAAGAGTATCACAGTATCACATTTATTTATCTTTTGTCCATTGGTGGCTCTTATGTGCAGAAACAGTGTGTATGAATGGGTCATCTGAGTGAATCTGTGTGTCAACAGGGACATCTAGAGGACACAGCAGGAATATGTGAATCTGCTGCCTCTGAGCAATTTTCCAAACTCAAAAATACACCTGGAATTACTAAAGTTAAATGATATGTTAACATTGTTTTAACAAGTATAAAAATTGCGGATGTCGTTTTCTACATTAACAAACGCAATCAACTTAATTTCTCTGTTCATGTTCCACCTACTGTTAAATACTGTTCATGACATGAGTGTTGATGTGCCTTTAAGATGACTTCTTCTAGGTTATTGTACAGGTAGAGAGAGGGCTTGAGTAAAGAGAGAGATGGCCGCTCTACCGCTAACTTTTAATGTGTTAATTTCTACTTGTTTATCAGAGTGCTTTCTTTTCCTGTTTTACTCGCTCTTTTACATGTATGTGAAGAGTGTGCTTGTGCAAACCATCTATAAAGACTCGTGGGACAACCAGTTTGTTTGCTTCCTGTTTTCCATTTTCATCTGAGCAGACTTCAAACCCTCTGACAGACGTCACAAAGCACATGATTGATAAACGGTTGAATAAAAATAAAAAATAAAATCACTGACAACAGATTTAACCAGTAACATAAGATCAGGATGAGGGCAAATAAAAAATAAATAAATACACAAATAAAGGAAATGGATGTATTAGGTGTTACTCTCCATCCCATTCTTGATTCTTGTTCTCCTGCCAAATCTTCTCCATCTGATCCAGCTCTGTATCGGTGAACGCTGCCTGTCCCCAGTTGGTCACTTTACAGGGTGACTTGTTGCCTGAGAAATACATGAAAAACATAAAGTGGTGCTTTTGGTAAGGGTATCTGGTATTGGAGAAACTTCACACTCGCTCACCTGGTTGAACGATTCGAAGGAGGCCTTCGTGTTTAGAGACCTTGTGTTTCCAAGTCTTTGTCTTGTTACTTGCCCGTTCCAGTTTCTTCGTAACAGCCTGAAAAGTCAATAAAGGTCAATGAAATCCTGATCATGTACTTTATGTTAAAAAATGAAACTAAAAGTGGAAACAACAAGCAATGTCTGTTCTGTTTGATAATAGCAGTGGTTTTCATTCTTCTCATCCCTTTTGACTCCGAGGCCACAACAAAATTTGAAGCCCCTAAGCCCCCTAAGTAACGAAAATAATTATTCATTTAGCTAAATTGTTCTTCAGGGTCCCCACTATTTATACCCAATGAATCTGACTTTTCCAGTCATTCGTGATTACACGATCATCAGATAAGGATAAGGAAAATTCTCAAAATATTTTAGAAAAATGAATATTCCATATAAAACGCTCAAGGCATTTTAATATTTTATTAATTGATACGACTTTTCCAACTCTAGAAATACACCTATTACACACAATTAAAATCAGATGTTCTTCTCATATATCCAGCTTTTTCACGGCAGTGGAAATCTTCACTGGTTTCGTCAAAAAATGAGTTCTAGTTGTTGAGGGGTGAAATAAAATAAGAATTATCTTGATATTTAATAGTTTTAGCTTATTTTAAAGCGTGTTTTGTCTTGTTTTAAATAATTTTAAAGGTTAATTAAAAAAGTTAATTATTTGTTTATTAGAATAGGCAACGCTTTTAACACATTATTTTTACTCTATTCCCAGTCTGTCTGAAACGTGTTGATTTCTACAAAGCCCCTCCTTGCAAAAAGCTCAGAGTGCTCTGATTGGCCAGATGACCAAGTGATTTGTGATTGGCCAAACACCTCAAGCGTTGGTTGGAAACATAACATACCTTACCATAAGCAATTGTAAACACAGTTAATAATATTATCGTTTTATCGTGTAAGTTCAGATTTTGAAAATGCAGATAATCAAGCCGATCGATCGGAACTAACTTCGCAAGCACAACTTGAGCAGGTCGTTTCACAGTGATAAGCAGTCGTTGTGCTGTCCTCTGTAAAATGTGCTGTGCATAAGCAAACTTTTGGGTTGAACTTCTCGGGAACAGCTTTATAAGTTAATCTTAACCTAAATTATTAATTTTCGGAAGGCCAAACGAAGCAGATTTGCTTTCTCACCAAAACACACAGCGTCTCCGAGACATGACGACAACCCTTCAATTCACTAAAGCCTTGCCTCTTTCTTTGCATATGCCTTTTGGCGGTCATTATGCTAATATTTCACATTGTGACATAGCCTTTAAAGCATCATGTAACCCCTTTAAAACTTGGAAGTTTGCTGACGCCCCCTAGTGGACCCCTGGTTGAGAACCACAGAGCTAGAGAGTAAAAGAAGCTAAACATGTTGTCAAAGAAAAATACTCTAGAAAAGGAGAATGTTAGTTCGATAAAGCGAACATAAAAAATCCCCAATCGTTAAAAAATCCGCTACCTTGTATTCATCTTGCGCCCCCTGCCTCTTTTGTTTAAGGCTCTCCAGCTGCTCCAGTGCCGCCTGCAGGGCGCGTTCCTTCTCCGCCTTCTCTTTTTCCAGCTCTATTTTCTCTTTCTGGGACTGGGATAAGACCTCTTTCTGCTGCTGGTGAATCTGCTCTAATTCTGTCCTCTTGTTTGCCTCCTCTTCTAACAGCCTGCAAAACAAAACACACACATGTTCTGCATAATTCTGTGGCCTTTCTGTGCACACTGAATCTGGACGTCGGGTGTTTGCGCACTGTTACCTGGCCTGCAGTTTGCGCAAGACTTCTTCATCCTCTTTGGCCTGCCTCTCATCGTCTAGTGCCTGTTTCAGCTGACGGTACATGTCTTCCAGTTCCTGCATTCGCTGCCAGTACTGCTCCACTTCACTGGACTTTTCAACCACCTGCTCCTCCATCTGCATTCGAGCCTAGGAAGACATTTTAAATGCATACATCAGACCTGTTTCACACATTATATATGCATATATGGCACGGAAGAGCAATTTTATTGTGCATTCTTGCACAATAAGATCAGAAAAGAACTGCATTTCTATACAATAATTTAGCCATTATTTTTTCTTTCTTTTCTTAAAAAAGGTGCTGAACATTTGCTGTACATTAACAAATTAAATTAATCACAACGATTTATACATACTCCCTTTAAATTAAGGGTGTCAATTGATTAAAATTAATAAAGTCACCTTAAAATCAAAGTTGACTTTTTTATATACATATTTTGCAGTATTTGTTATAAAACATTTATCATTGCACAACATTTTTTTTATTCATAATATTTAATCAAAATAACTTCCCCTCCCTCTTCTCTTCTCTGATGATGCGTTTATTAAAGCAAGGGGAGGCAACCTGTCACTCACATGAGATTGACCAATAGCATCCAATCAATTGGACAAAATCAAGTCCCGCCCTACATTTGTTCTTGTTCAGTTTCACTCAGATATACGACACAAATGAGAAAAAAATTAACGAAACTTCTGTTTCATGCCGACTGCATGTCCGTGTGTTTAATTAATTAAAGGAGAGATGTAACACCGATTTTACGTAACATGTGTGGCTCAAATGAATTAAAAATAAATAATAATTTTGGCAGAAAGAAAACAATTTATGAACAGATAGTCACTTTTAAAACAACTTTTGCTGATAATTTACTCACCCCCATGTCATCCAAGATGTCCATGTCATTCTTACTTCAGTCGAAAAGAAATTAAGGTTTTTAATGAAAACATTCCAGCATTTTCTCCACATAATGGACTTCAATGGGAACCAAACGGTTCAAGGTCCAAAAGACACTTTCAGTGCAAACTGCAAACTGTTCAAAGGGCTTTAAACGATTCAAGACGATGAATAAGGGTCTTATCAAGTGAAACGATCGCTCATTTAAAAAAAAACAAAGTTTATGTTTTATAAGCTCAAATGCTCGCTTTGCTCTGTTCTGTGATGCGCGTTTGTGACTCTCCTGTTCAAACTCGTTCATCAAAATGATTGAATCTTTTCCCGAGTCAATTCATTCATTTCATTTGTTGAATGAACCAAATGACACGAAAAAAGATTTGTTTATTTTGATAAACGAGTTCAAACAGGAGAGTCACGAACGTGCATCACAGAACAGAGCAAGGCGAGCGTTTGAGCTTATAAAACTTAAACTTTTTTTTTTTTTTTTTTTTTAAATGAGTGATCGTTTCGCTTGATAAGACCCTTATTTATTGTCTGGAATCGTTTAAAGCCCTTTAAACAGTTTTTACTGAAACTGTCTTTTGGACCGTGAACCGTTTGGTTCCCATTGAAGTCCATTATATGGAGAAAAAAATCCTGAAATGTTTTCATCAAAAACATTAATTTCTTTTCGACTGAAGAAAGAAAAACATGGACATCTTGGATGACATCGGGGTGAAAAGGTTTTTTTTTTTTTTTTAAGTGAACTACTCCTTTAAAAGTGTAGGCCTCTTACACTTCCAAAATTATGGCATCCGGCAAAATGAACACCTAAAAGCAACCTGGTGACCTCCATCAATAAAATCACTGTCATTGTGAAAAAGACATAAGGTTGTTGTAATCACCATTTTCTCCTGCTCCAGGTCTTGTCTGTATCGGTCCAGTAATTCTGTCTGGGTCTGAAGTCTTCTCTGTTCCACCAAATCACCCCGGATTGACGTGTCCTGCAGGTCCTGAAACATCCACACAAAATGAAAGCAATGACTAAGGCTTCTGTGAGCCAGAAAGAGAGAAACACAGAAAATAACAACTAGCCTTCAGTCACTGTATAATGAATAAAAGAAAGTTCCATTTTCAATCAACGGCAGCCATTAATTTCAACAAAATCACTTCAGTTCATCCCACAATTTGTAAAAAACAAATACACGTTTACAATAATAATGCACTTACAGTACAAGCATTCAGAACCACTTTGTGCAACTTGATAATGTTATTCGTATATTAAAAAAAGTGTGTGTGGGACTACTTTTCTAGATCCACGGATTTAAGTTTGGTTATGCATTTTTGCATTATCACAGCGTGTATTGTGCAAAAGTTTTCAAGTTTAACGGCCTTGCATGCTTGACAGGAGTTAACATTCAAACTAGTCTCATGCAGCCAAGTAGTAATCATATTTCCTGCTTCATAGACGATAAAGTATGAAACAATCCCTTGAGATCGAAGATATAAAACAGGAACTGGTAAAAGTCAAAACACCCATACACAGGAAGTGTGGCTTCATTGCTCAGGAGTTCTCTTTTGCAGATGTCCTAAAATATGAGTGTTTTTAAGCTATATTTTGGGCCTTTTTTGCTTATACATGACAGGACAGTTGGGGTTGTCGCCCGCGTTGCTGTTGCACTATATGTCAGAGGTCGATCTACAAGATTATGGCTCCGACAGTAAAATAAAAATGTCCTAAAAATATCTTCACATTTATCAGCTTCAGTTTAGAGATGAGAGTAGGTTCAGTAGCTTTCTCTTCATGGTCGAACAGGATTACAAGAGCCAGACGTTTAACATGGAACTTAATAAAACGTTTAACACGAAGAAAAAAACAGACAAGGATGTGAAACTTTCTTCACATATTATTACTAATAGTGTGCTATAAACAGAAGCAATGTAGGCAAATAAAAATGAGTCAAAGGGGGATGTGAAGGTAAAAGGTGCATAAAAAGAAAAGGGTATTCAAATTGACACCTTGACATAAACCAATACATCATATAACCTGTCAGTGTCTTTGTCAACTTGACATTACTAAGACAACACAACCTGTCATAAACATGATTAATTATCAAACTTAAGAAACCACCTAGCTTTATTGGTTAACATTACATTAAACTGTCAGGTGGTTGGTTTTGACATTGGCTGTCATGAAGCGATTATAACTTTTTAATGACAAATTCAATCAGTACCACTGTAGTTGAGGTCACGAAAAATATTCATGACACAGTTATAATGCCTCAGGACAGTTTAACTTAACTTAATGTACAGTAAAGTTGTCATGACAAAGACACTGACAGGTTATGTTGTTATGGTTTATGTCGAGATATCATAACAAAGACATCTTAAACAATGTCATATTTGCATTCAAAATGTCATTATTGAGCGTTATTAATGACAATTGTTATAAACATGCATAAACCTTACTTCATATTCAAGACATATGTCATGTCATGGTTATGAGGGTGTCATGTCAGTCTTATGCACATCCCTTCAAGTAAAGTGTCACCATTTATATAAAACGATGTAACGACGATCATGCTGATCCACGCCGAAAGATGGCCTTGTGGTATCGGTACAAATTACTCAGAGAAAGGAAATGCTACCGTTAGCTAAAGAATTACTGAATACACGTTTAATCCAACATCTCCAACAGAGATTCTACTAAATCTAAGGCATTTTGCCGGTGGCTTATGGTTGTATCTTTCAATGATTCAAGGAAGGCCACAATACCTTACTCATGGCCTCCAGCTGGGCCTGTTTGCTCTCGTTGGCCAACTGCAGCTGTCTCATTCGGTTCTCAATGATCTCCTGTTCAGCTTTCATCCTGTTTCTCAGCTCCCTGCGTTTCTGCCTGGATTCTCGGTGTGCAGAGGAAAGGCCTTGCCTTATGCGGACAATGCAGTCCTGGATGGCTATCATATTACACATGAACAAAAACTTACTCAGCAGGAGATTGTGGATATACAGTACAAAAATGTCAATGTCATCAGTGTAAAATTTGTGTGAGCAGTTATGATATGCGATACCGTGAATCCACTCCTGTTTTGTCTTTTTATCCGATGCACTGATCTCAAAACTTTTCTCAACACATCTGATAATGAAGAGGTTTTTCCTTCCGTCCTTGTCTGGTAAGGACTGCAAAGACAAAGCAATTTAGACATTTGAAGGGATAGTTCTCCCAAAAGTCATTTCATCATTTATTCACCATTATATTGTTCCAAACCTGTATATTGTCCAGCCATAGCAATCCATTCAGAAGAATATTTAAATGTAACACACCATGTGATCAGAAAGCATTGGGATACATTGGGATATACCTTTAAACTTCAACTCTGAACAACAAATACTTAAAAAAAAATGTATTAGCTTTTACCTCGACACAGCAGTTGCGATCAAGCGAAATACATCCCTTCTGCTCTGTTAGGTCTTCACTCACATAATAGGATATGTGGTTGAGATGAAGCTTAAACCATCGCTCTGTCCAGTTCTTCCTTTTGTGGCCTTTTTTCATCAAATAGCCCTTTTTGAATAAAAAATATACCAAGTTAATGATTTGTCAGGGATATCTGTTTATTTCTCTATTATACCATGGTCTGGGTGAATACTCGATTCTGACTGGCTACAGGCTGTCCATTAAAATGTGATCGAGGACAAAGGAGTTCTGGTGAAACTGACTGTTTGCTTTTCGAAATTAATTAATAAATGCGTTGGGCTGGCTACATCAGCAGTGAGTAACCATAGCAACAGGCAATCAAAGTATCCGTTTACAATTTATTGTATCAAAACAAACATCTAGTTAGCCGTTATACTATGCCTACCTGTGTGTTTTAATTATAGGTTAAAAAAACGAAAGTGTAACGACCATGGCTTGGCTAGACAAGCCTAACTTACATGAAAAAAAAGTTAACTTTCTGGCTCGTAAGTTAGCTAAACTGAAGGGTTCTAGAGCTGAGCGGACTCAGCGGTTGCTAAATAAATGAGATGGTCCTCCTCACTGCAGAACATGAAATCCACGGGGAGGAGTCCAACTCCTCCCACCTTACATATACCTAAACCTACCCAGCTCCACCCCCTGATCCCTAAACCCACCCCTAAACCTACCCAACTCCACCCCTCAGATCTGGATCTGACTCCGCCCCCTGGATCTTGTGTACCGCCATGAGGTGCTACTGAAATAAACCGTCAGGCGTAACCAGGGAAACCATGTTATTGTTAGTAAAAACTTTCGATTTCCATTGTAAAACTAATTAAAATATAAACTAATGTTTCAAAAATCTGTTTTTTGGCAAGTGATCATGGTATAAGCGGGTTAATGCCGTTCGAGGTGTCCATGGACTTCGGCGGACGCAACCGTCAAATTGTCGTGCATTAACCGTTACATGTTCATTGCAGTGGTCTTTGCACAGCTAATTTAACTGACAACACCTGACTATCATGTAAAGACAAGAGCAGACCGGGAATAACCCACCTGCTTAATAACATCCAGAACAATTTCCTGACAGACCTCATTGATGCCCATGGAGAGAGTCTGAGGGTTTATGCCCTTGGTGAAATGGCCTAAGCCAATAAGCTCAATCAGTTCCCACACATTTAGATGTTGTTTCTTTGGGCTGAGCTGCATTTTGTAGTCTTCAAATCTGCCTTCGTTCCAAATGCAACCCATTGCTGCAAGCAGCTTGTGCAGGAAGTACTCAAGCTGTTACAATGCAGAAATACCTCATTATTTACATATAATTACAAGGAATCCTAAGATTAAAAATAACTAGAACCAACCTCCTCTGTGACAATGTGCAGTGGATATTTATCTTCAGACAGGAAGTTGAAGATACACCACACCTTGAAGGCATCATCGTCTGAGATGAGCAGATTCTTGCTGCTGATGTGTTTTGATGCAGACAGAGTCCAGCACATCTTATTCAGCTCCATGAAGTCAAAGTTGGGCTGGATCTGCCATTAAAATATTAAAAATGACTCAAATCTAATTTAGGGCAACAGTGTCATATCTTTTCTGCAGAATTCTATGGCAAGCCATTTTAACTTTTATTCATTTCCAGGATCTGAATTCTTGATATCAACAATTCAGTTGTTGATATCAAGAATTTAATTGCAGATATCTGTAATTGTATTTTCACTAGTGAAATTTCACCATAGGTTGCCATTCAAAATCAATTGTTGACATCAAGAATTTGATTTTTTACTAGTAGAAATATCATTTTTGATATTAATAATTACACTGTTACTAGTAAAAATGTAAATTCCTGATATCAATAATTAAATTGTCACTAGTCTTGATATAAACAATTCAATCGCTACTAGTAACAATGTTCATTTTTGATATCAAAAATTTAATTTTTACTAGTGACAATTTCTGATATAATGAATGTAAATGTTACTAGTAAGAAAGCTTTAGATCAGAAATACATTCAGAAATACTTTTTCAGATATCAAAAATGATTTTTTTTTTTTTTTTTTTACTAATATCAATTCAATAGTTAATATGTGGAATTGAATTGTTGATGTCAAGAATTCATATCTTGGAAATGAATAAAAGTTAAAACGGCTTGCCATAGTATTCATATGTAGAGGCATGAAGTTTGTCTTGTGTTAACTAACCACTTATACTATAAAGATAATACCGGCAGGCAAGTAGGAATTCAGTGTGAACATGACCAATTTGTATCATAGCATAATAGTAATATTTGTATTATTTAGTAGTCATTATATAATGACATTAGACCAAAAATGCCACAACTGACCAATCAAAATCAAGTATTCCAGAAAGCTGATACCAAAGTGCTGTTATTATGGAGTATGAGGTGTAGGACAAGAAAAAGGGATTGTACAATGTGAGTATAATGAAGTAGATACAGTCTTGATGGCAATATAAAAACGTAAAATATCTAAATATACACTTAGTGGTCAATCCATAACTTGGTTTGGTTTGGGTTTGGTTTTTTTTACTATAAGAAATAACACTGTAGAAATACGTATAAGGTCCAATAATTAATTAACAGTAGGCTATGTTTTCCGCTAAGTTTATTTCTTTCAACCCTAAAATACAACCAAATGCAGTTTGTATTTTAAAATATGGGTAAAAGTAACCTGTAAAAAAAAATCAATACAGAAAATATTAACACGGTACATTGGGCATTTATTTTTCTGACTTTTTTAGAATGTTGTTCGAACCAAAAGCATCAGAATGGGTGAAGAAATACTGTACGTAATGTGTTTGTATAGTATGAGTATCAATAAAAACATCCAGTGTGGCAATTCTGGAGACTAAAATTCCTTGGAGAGAAGTCAGAGAAGGATAGTCAAACAGGTTTGAGCTGACAGGATGGAAACCGCACTTCTGAATGCACAAAGAAAGCGAAGAGCACAACAGGTTCCACTTCAGTCAGTTAAAGGAGTAGTTCACTTTTGAAAAAACTTTTGCTGATAATTTACTTACCCCCATGTCATCCAAGATGTCCATGTCTTTCTTTCTTCAGTCAAAAAGAAATTAAGATTTTTGATGAAAACATTCCAGGATTTTTCTCCATATATTGGACTTCAATGGGAACCAAATGGTTCAAGGTCCAAAAGACACTCCAAAAACTGTTCAAAGGGCTTTAAACAATTCCAGACGATGAATAAGGGTCTTATCAAGCGAAACGATCGCTCTTTTAATAAATAAATAAAGTTTAATTTTTATAAGCTCAAATGCTCGCTTTGCTCTGTTTTGTGACGCACGTTCGTGTCTCTCCTGTTTGAACTCGTTCATCAAAATAAACGAATCTTTTTCCGAGTTATTTGGTTCATTCACCGAACAAAACGAACGAATTGACTCGGAAAAAGATTCGCTCATTTTGATAAACGAGTTTGAACAGGAGAGTCACAAACGTGCATCACAGTACAGAGCAAGGCGAGCATTTGAGCTTATAAAACTTAAACTTTGATTTTTTTATGAGCGATCGTTTCGCTTGAGAAGAACCTTATTCATCGTCTGGAATCGTTTAAAGCCCTTTGAACAGTTTGCAATTTTCACTGAAACTGTCTTTTGGACCTTGAACCGTTTGGTTCCCATTGAAGTCCATTATATGGAGGAAAATCCTGGAATGTTTTCATCAAAAACCTTAATTTCTTTTCGACTGAGGAAAGAAAGACAGGGACATCTTGGATGACATGGGGGTGAGTAAATTGTCAGTAATTTTTTTTTCAAAAGTGAACTACTCCTTTAATAGTATAACACTAAAAGATTAACTGGTAACTGGCAAACCTCCTAGTGCTGTGCCCACTAAGAGTAATTTCCCTTTAAATCAGCATGAAAACTCACACTAAGTTTACATTTTAAACACTCACTGAAGTGACTCTTTAAATTTATTTCCATTTTCAGGAGACATCAATATGTGAGTAACAATCTTATGCCCTGTGAGTCATAAGTGACGGCCCATGGACACGGACTTCCCTACAGTCTTTTTACCCTTTTAGGGTCAATCTTCTTTAGTATTCTCAAACAATTTTTCCAATTTTAAATATTGATGAAAAACTTTTGGTTTAAGACCAATAATGAATATGCTTCTGCATCTAAATTGTTTTCTAAATCAATATATCATAAATTGGTTACACTTTATTTTAGGTAACTGTAATTACACAAATAAGTATTGTGTAAAATGAATGATGTACTTACTATATGTTAGTTATGTTAGGGTTAGGTTTTGTTTTAAGGTTAGTTGCTTCACTCTAAAAATTGCTGGGTTGTTTTAACCCAACTTTGGGTCAAATATGGACAAACCCAGCCATTGGGTTACATTTTTTAAAGTACATTTTTAGCCCAACGTTTGGGTTTGTCCATAGAAGACCCAGTGTTGGGTTAAAACAACCCAACATTTTTAGAGTGTGTAATTATGCGTAATTTACTGATGTACGTGTAACTAAGTCACCTTTAAGGGTTATAATGGTTTTATCAGCATAAAAATTTCAATTGAACTGCACATGAATTTCTGAGCCTTGGGATTGTTCACAGGATCATTTTAACTATCCATTGTGCTTCAACGAATCTGGACAAAGAGTCACATGATCAGTGTCAGAGATGTACCTATTTTATTAGAAATAGTAGGCTATACAATCGTACATCTTTTTCATTTCCAGATTTAAATTAGATTTTGCATCCCAGATTTTTGACCCCACCCAATGTCTTTGTACAGACAAGCCGACACACGCACACAAAAGAATATCTCTATGTAAGTCATGACTCATGAGAAATAATGTGTAGCCTTATTCCAGAGGAAATAATAAACTGTTCTTAAAACAGACACAGGCTTGTCTGGCAAGAGGAAGGTCTATGCTTTGAGAAGAAACAGTGTATTTGTTACCTTATTAAGTATGAAATTGTTCAGGTAGGGCATGTACCCTTGGGTTGACACTGGTCCTTCATCATCATCTTTAAAGTGCTCCTCCAAGGCTGAAACGTTATGAGGGACTTTCAGTATGGTGCACAGGTTGTGAGACAGCACCTTCAGAGAGACAGACAGCAGTGGTTTCATGTAAAAAGGATTAAAGGGGCTATTTGTAGAATTCAGAAAACCTTGTTATTAGCGACACCAGTGGCCATTAAGTGAATTGCACCTAGTAACTTATTGCTCATGCTAGCATATAGTAATATACACTAGATGTCGCCTTGGCTACGGCAGTTCATTAGAACGAAGGCGTCAATAGAGCCGCCATCTTGAAACAGGGGAACAGCCCCTCCAAAATGTAGACAAAGGTTTCTAATGGAAATAAAATCACCATAAATCATCATGAATGCGATTTTCTCGTTTTTTTGGTTCGTTCTAACGGTCAGACATGTATTTATCATTGATTCCAGAAAAAAAATATATATCGATTTTTTTAAACATTCTTCCTAGTTCAGATTTAATTTGTGTGAACATCATACACAGCACAAAAGTACGCCACCATCAATTAATTCGAAGTAAGAATTAGCATCGTTACCTAGCTACTTCCTATGACAACACCCCTGTTCCAAGATGTCGGCGGTTTGGACACATGCTTAGAACCCCAAGGTGACGTCTAGTATATACGTCTAGCGCGGACCGGGTATTGCATTAAAGTACCATGAGATCTGTCTGTGCAGCGCCTCATCATGTGGAACACACCTAATATGATTCAAGGCCCTGAATCGTTCATCATTTGCTTAGAAGTAAAAAAAAAAATTTGAGACTATTGTTTAAATTAAATTAAAATTAAACTGTTTTAATTATTCTGATTTATTTTGATTATTTTAATTTCTTCTATGTAAAGCACTTTGAATTGCCATTGTGTATGAAATGTGCTATATAAATAAACTTGCCTTGCCTTGCCTTGCCTAAATTATTACATTTTCTTTGCATGACACATTGACATTATAGTAAAGAGTAGCATTCGGCATTACCCTGAACATTAAGCATTCGTTTCACGTGTCATTGAATGGAAGAGTGGGAGTGCGTGTAAAATGACATTACAATTTTTGCAAAAAAAAAAAGACTTTGCACACCGGACGAGAAACGCAGCGCCACATCAAGACAACTCTAGGTATGGCACACCGGGCGCGCACATTCTAATCGCGCGAGCTCAATTTTTAATCAACTCCTGGTAGAAGAGTCGCACGATGTGTGAGTTTTTACTTGATTTATTATTTATTTGTTTATGTTGATTGAATAATAGCTAATGTTTGAACGTTAATCAAGTAAAAGTGTCTATCACGTTAAGTCTTTTATTTTGTTGTAATGTTACCCGTTGTCTAGGCAACTATGTCACAAAATACAATAATATTTATTTAGCTAGTGTTTAGCTAACCCAAGGGAAAACAGCACAGGGTGAAGCCATGTACATTAACGACGATTTGAGACAAATGTAAACTTTATATAAAACTATGCAAATTGTGCTCTGTAGCGCGGCAGAGTTTTGAACAAGGTCCTGACCCGCTGACAGACGCCGAATGGCGCTGCAGGTGTGTGTACACTCATAGAGAATAATATGTTCGAATTTTAAAGTCATGGCGCTGCGCGACACGCTGCGCTTCTTGTCCGGTGTGCGACCCCTATTAGACAACCCAGGAAGTGGGAAAAGGGGAAACAAGCTGTTCACATGTTGACTACTTGAAAATTCCAACGCATTCTCATCCTTTAACGTCATATAGAACGCTATATGACAAAACGGCGCTATACCACGCACATGGCACCCGTTATCGTTAATATAACACGTGCTGTGAGGGCTAAGTTTAGGTGTGGGGTAGGGTGTGCGTGTCATATTCACGCTAAAGGATTTATAACGTCTTGGGTTGGCGTGTTATATTAACGATAAAGGGTGCCATGTGCGTAGTATAGCGCCGTTTTTGCATATAGCGTTCTATATGACGTTAAAGGATGAGAACGGGCTGAAAATTCTTACATATAGACCCTTTAAACGAGGTCACAAGTTTAGATTAAATTTATGCTTATTTACACTTAACTTATTTTAACTAAAATGTACTTATTGGAATTTGTTTTGGACGTCCGTAAATTGTGCCAATGTGTACATTTATTCAAAAAATAAATCAGTCAATATGTTTTAACCTGAGCGGATAGTATAGAAAAAGCATCTGCAAGTGTCCACCAGATGTGCAGAGCTGGAATCTACAGGATGGTGATTTGAAGAAACTCAAATAGGCTATTTGACAGTTCTGCTTTATTTAGTCAATACTGGTTTGATTTGATTGTTGATCTAATACAGAAAAACAAAGAATGCATAGAAAATTTTGTTGAAGTTGATGAAACATCCAGATGATAAAGATAAAGTCCGTCTCTCTCCACTTCAGTGCACATATAACTTATCTGCATAACGTTACACCCGAAAGTCTTGCTAGACCGATCAAGCGTTATTCAAAAAATTAGTAAACAAATGAATTCTGTCACTCTCTTTCTCTTTCATAACAGTATACTCTGCAAGTATCTTGACAAAAATAGGCCTGATGTTAATGCAACTGCCAGTAGTGTTGAAAATGGGTATTGAAACGGAATAATCTTACTGGTTAGAGTAAAGAATAGCTCAGAGAAATTCTCTACCAGATGTGAAATTGATTTTTTACTTTATTTTAATTTATAAGGTCTGTTTCAATAGCCTAAATAAGTAGAAGACTCAGTTGAAACAACTCGTATGAGTAGCCTAGGCTAAATCCACTGAATGGACAGTTTTAGAGGATACACGACTGTCTCGATACACGGAAACTAACAGGTGCGCTCGCTGTGTGATCTAGTTTTTAAAAGGATTGCTTACCTTTAACTGGGATTTGGATACTTTCCCGTTTCGGTCTACATCCAGAGCAGTGAAGGCGTACCATATGGTTTTCAGTATTTCGTCCCGGGATATCATTCTAACTTCAGTGAAAGATGTCAGAGCGCGACAGCGCGTGTAAAACTAATCCTCTTCACTCAGTCAGGCAGCGCAACATCACAGCCCGAGTCACGTGACCAACACAGCTTTACATCTCATATTTTACATAGGCTACAATTAAAACTGTAATCTAAACAGAACCGAAATTATGTGTTCTTTGTTTTTTATAACTCACCGAGGGTTTTTAATTTTTTTAATTTTTTTATTTTTTTACTCATTACTTATTCATTACTCATTACTAGTCAAATGTAAATAACAGGAAATATTATAAAAAGAAAAACCCTCTCCATGTGTGCTGATTATTCATTATTTCAGTCGAACCTTTGGTCCCACTTTATTTAAAGTGGCTTAACTAGGCCTACTATGTACTAGCATTTCAATTAATCATTTGATACAATGCACAATAATTATTATTATACAATTATTGTGTACGTTTTTATAGTGTAAACTACTTATATTTGTAAAAATAAATAAATAAATAAATAAAAAATCATGCATGTAATTAATTTCTATAATTACAACTTATTCCATCCAAACCACTAAACCTGCATGTCCTACCCGTATCCCACCTCAACTGCAGTAAAAATTGTTTTGCAATACAATATGAACACAATAAGTATATGGACATCTACTATAAAGTGTGACTGAACCTTGAAATTAATTTCTATCTATCCATACATGCAAGACCATCAACTTGAACTTATGTTAAGTTCCTTTGTGATATATTGTAAATCAAAAAAAAAATTGTATTTTTCATAATGAAACATGGTCGATAAGTGAAACTTTGCCAGGCCCAGATAGCACATGTCTCCAAGATGTCTGTTAAAGAGCAGTTCATCTGGAAAACAATACTGACAACATCTGATAAACATCTTTAAAAAAGTCAGTTTCATAAACATCTGGAGCAACTAGGGGTTAAGTGTCTAGCTCAGGGACACATTGGTGTCTTGCAGTGAATTCAAACCCAGGTCTCGCACACTAAAGGCATGTGTCTTGTCCACTGCGCCATCACCACGCCATAGTTAACATCTGACAGGAAACATCTTAGAGACATTTGAGCAAACATTCTAAAAAATACATCTAGCAAATGTAAATGCAGACGTCTCCTTGATGGCCTATATGTGCTATGAGAGTGCGAAATTTTATGGCAACCGAATTGTTTGCAAAACTTGCAATACCTAGTGTGTGTGTGGAAAAAAATAAATGTGTAGACTACTTTATCCAAGGAAAATACTTATTAAAATATTTTTTAGGAATGCACTGCTGAATCATCTCATCTCCCCACAGCAAAACGAGCTATTTAAAAACTGCAACTTACAACAAATAAAAAGTTAATTAAGTCTTACAGTGCTCTGTATTCACTGTATCTTTAAAAGGGAATTAAAGAAGTGTCAGATGTTATCAATTGTATCAAGCAATTGTAGTTTCAAATATCTAAAAACACTTTCCTGGATTGTCCTCACCACATTCACGGGCAGAAAATGCCACAGCAATAGTTCATGCTGGGGAAACACTACTTCTACTTATAGCCCTGAAAAACAGGTCTTGTAAATAATCCATACGAGAAACAACCCCAGGAATGAAGTCAGAAGAGTACGAGGAGGAAGTGTTTCACAAAAAGACTTTCAAGTGTTAAGAATCCGCTGATAGTCTTTTGGCCTGAAGTCATCTAACAAACAAGTTCTACAGACTGCATTGCTTTCCAGTGATTTCATTTTCAAAATCTTCAGACTGCAATATAATTTCAATCACACAGGTCATTTCTTAAACATGTTTCTTCTAGATCAACAAGCTATTTTTTGCTCATGTATTTTCATTTTGTTTGTAATAACTGCAAGTAAATTGTATAGTAAACAAAAGCTGTGAACATGAATATTTCTTGTGTTTCGTCACACACACACACATATATATTTTTTTGCTGTTTATATTTATGAATGTAAGGCTGTATCTTGTTTAAAAAAAATCACTTGAATTAGGATTAAAAGATGATGTATATAATTTTTGGCAAAAATCTGAAACAAATTTTGAAATGATTTTATCATCTGATTTAAGAGTGTTATCAATATACAAAGAGGATTTTTTTTTTAGTTTAGCTTGTTTTTGGGGGTTTTTTTTCAAATTGAAAAAGTAGCAGAGTATTTTTTGCCGGCTTCTAAGCCATTTGGCTCTAGATCTAATGAAGGCCCCTTTAGCCTTTTCTATATAAAAGGAGTCTAATTTTTCTCTTAACCCTAGTCACACATGGGACCTTCACGGTCATAAGTGACCGGACCCCTAAAAAATAATAAAAAAAAATTTCAGTAAAACCAATGAAACAAATTTTTGTTCTATAATATTTTTTCTTTTTTTTTCATTGGTGTTTTGAGAGAATTCTATGAATATAATTAATATTTATGCAATAATTATGATAATTTTTTTCCCATTGATGATAATATCATTTTTATATATGATTTTTATTATTTTTTTAATTAATGCTGTATTTTAGGTTAAAGTATAGGCTCTTAGAGAAATTTGTTTTCAAGCAGACTAGCGCTACCTGTTGGAAGTAGTGAGCATATTTATCAAGCAATGTCATATTTTAACCACTACTGTAGATATACAGCTTTCTGTGGATTGTAGATTGTAGTTGTTTATTAATTTACTATTCTTTTTTTTCAGGTTGTGGTAAAGAGATTCTCAAAGACTATTTCTGTCAAGATTTTTGTTTGTTTGGTTGATTTAAAAGGTAATTAATTGTAATTTGTTGTTTTAAATTGTTACTTTATAATACAGTCAAACCTGAACATTGCATTATAAAGAGAGCAAATAGAAAGCATTTCGCTACCCATTGTTTTACTTCTTACTTAATAAAAATGCAATTCTTTCAGTCATACATTTTTATTAACCCTTTATAATAAACATTTTAAACAAAAAAAATCTCAAGTTGACATACTCTCATCTACACAGAATAATGGCTGCACTGTCATGCAATAAGCACTGTACTGTACTAATTTAACCACACAAACACTTGGATATGTGCCTAATAATAGCGCACATTGAGCGAGCGGCCATGTAAAGTGGCAAACGTTGGGCTACTTGCATGTTTCAAATGATAAGCCATGTTTGAGGTCAATGTATTTGTTTTGATTTCCTGCCCGACATAATTACTACGTGGACCAGCCGTGTTAATGATCTGTCTGTCAAAGACTGTGTGAATTTTTTTTCTTGTAATTAAGGGAATAAACAAAATTTGGTTGCTTAAGCCTCTTCTCGTCAACCAACATTTTCTTGAATATTAGGGGACAGCCCTACGAAAGAGTATCACAAACTATCATTACTAATAAGGTAATCTATGATAAAAACATCATAAAGCATTAAAAATTCAAAAAAAGGTATGAAGTGATTCTCAGATAGTTTAATGTAAGCATCTAGAATTTTCCAAATAAATCTAGTTCGCCATCGATAAATCGCTGTAGGCGATCTTTAAATACAATGTTCATCAACCCGCATCAAATGTTGGAAGCATGTCTAGTTTCCACCTCTGGAGAATCCATGTTTTTGCTAGAACCGTACATAAAGAGATAAACAGGCATTAACCCCTAAATTGGCCAACAAAAGCTCGGGCTGAAATATGAGTCCAATACGTGTGAATTTTACAGCATGTCAAAACAAATGAATCAGAGTACTTTCTGCAGATTTGCATTTATTGTATTCAAGAGTTACGTAGTTCATCCAAATATGAAAATGGTCAAGCCCATAAAACTTTTGTCCATTTTTGAAACACACATGAAGATGTGACCATGCTGCTCTAACATGGGCCTTCAGTAGTCCCAAAAACCTCCTCTCAATTGATCCGGTGGACTCCGGCGGTTCAACTTCCAAGTGCATCACTGGAAAGGATGTCTCAAACTAGATCCCATTGAGAACTTCTCCTTGAAGTTCTAACCTTGTGACAAGCCATCCTTTTTCCAGAGGGTCTTCTTGGGCATATACAGGTTGGGTCTGCCTGAATAGTAAAGAAAAAATTTGACTAAGTATTCATTAGCATGCAAGAAATTATTTAATGCTATTGATTCACAATTGTGGATCCATTACATGATGCTTTGTAAGACCTTGACTCATTGAAGTCGAAAGTTTGAGACCCACATTACAGCTCTGAGGAATAATACATACCAGCAAAGGATGTGTATCCCGCATCGGTCAGGATTTTGCCAGAAGCTGGATGATGTGGGGAACCCTGGGGCCTTTGTTGGGGAACCCAGGGGCTGATCTCCTGTGGAACGGGTTCAGGATTACTCTCCTAGAAGAAAGACAATTCTTATGATCTTACATGGAGAAAAGATGTAGAACACTAGTAAACTACAGACAATAGCAGTTTGTCCATTGAAAAATTGAAACATAGTACTCACAAGGTCCAAATCCAATCTATACCCACGTTATTTCAGCAAATTTCAGCGCCACCTAATCAACAAAACAAAAAATGGATTTGTGTTAGAATTATTTACAATGTGAGTGCTGTTTTTATTTCAAGTCATTATTCTTGAATAGACATGTTCATGAATTTAAATTCTAAGCATGTAGAGCATGTCTAACAATTTAAACAGATTTGCCCTAAGTAGTGAACATAAGATATACTAAGGAGAATGAGACAAGTGTAATACCTTAAGGTCATCTCTCAAGCAAATCCCAGCATAAATGCTTCCAAAGCCTCCTTCACTTCATCCTGCCGACTTCATAGCTGCAGAAACTGATGTCTTTTAAAAGAAAAATAAGAAGAGTTGACATGAGTAAAGACAGATAATAATAACACAACACAAGTCAGCATTGGAGTCATGACAGTCATTTTACCAATAATCGAATACAGTGATACAGTGGGGGACGTTAACACTTATGGGGGACGTTAACACTACAGTCTATAGCAAAACAAGTGTGTCATTGTAGACTACCATGTAAACATTGCAATGTCAGTAAACTTAATAAAAATCTGTTAAGTTACGAAATGTTTTGACAGTCATAATTACACCTATTGTGATGCAAGTTGCTGTTTTTTAACATCCCCCCCCCAATCCATCCATTTCTATAGTGCAATTAAAATATTGTGATAATATCATTTACCTTGATGCTTTTAAAGTTTAAAGCTCCATCAGTCAATCGCAGCCTGAAAATCTGATACCGGCACTGGCCTACACTGACTGGAATTTGAGGGACATCAATGCAACAGTCATCCTCATCACAGTGAGTTGATGTGGTGCTCACTGGGTCTTGGGGGACGTCCACACTGGAGTCTGCCACATCTCGGACTGGAGCTGCTGTGGTGCTCACTGGGATGTGCGGCCTGAAAATTTGATACCGGCACTGGCCTACACAGACTGGAATTTGAGGGACATCAATGCAACAGTCATCCTCGTCACAGTGAGTTGATGTGGTGCTCACTGGGTCTTGGGGGACGTCCACACTGGAGTCTGCCACATCTCGGACTGGAGCTGCTGTGGTGCTCACTGGGATGTGCGGCCTGAAAATTTGATACCGGCACTGGCCTACACAGACTGGAATTTGAGGGACATCAATGAAGCAGTCATCCTCGTCACAGTGAGTTGATGTGGTGCTCACTGGGTCTTGGGGAACGTCCACACTGGAGTCTGCCACATCTCGGACTGGAGCTGCTGTGGTGCTCACTGGGATGTTCGGCCTGAAAATTTGATACCGGCACCGGCCTACACAGACTGGAATTTGAGGGACATCAATGGAGCAGTCATCCTCATCACAGTGAGTTGATGTGGTGCTCACTGGGTCTTGGGGGACGTCCACACTGGAGTCTGCCACATCTCGGACTGGAGCTGCTGTGGTGCTCACTGGGATGTTCGGCCTGAAAATTTGATACCGGCACTGGCCTACACAGACTGGAATTTGAGGGACATCAATGAAGCAGTCATCCTCGTCACAGTGAGTTGATGTGGTGCTCACTGGGTCTTGGGGGACGTCCACACTGGAGTCTGCCACATCTCGGACTGGAGCTGCTGTGGTGCTCACTGGGTCTTGGGGGACGTCCACACTGGAGTCTGCCACATCTCGGACTGGAGCTGCTGTGGTGCTCACTGGGATGTTCGGCCTGAAAATTTGATATAGGCACTGGCCTACACAGACTGGAATTTGAGGGACATCAATGAAGCAGTCATCCTCGTCACAGTGAGTTGATGTGGTGCTCACTGGGTCTTGGGGGACGTCCACACTGGAGTCTGCCACATCTCGGACTGGAGCTGCTGTGGTGCTCACTGGGATGTTCGGCCTGAAAATTTGATACCGGCACCGGCCTACACAGACTGGAATTTGAGGGACATCAATGGAGCAGTCATCCTCGTCACAGTGAGTTGATGTGGTGCTCACTGGGTCTTGGGGGACGTCCACACTGGAGTCTGCCACATCTCGGACTGGAGCTGCTGTGGTGCTCACTGGGATGTTCGGCCTGAAAATTTGATACCGGCACTGGCCTACACAGACTGGAATTTGAGGGACATCAATGAAGCAGTCATCCTCGTCACAGTGAGTTGATGTGGTGCTCACTGGGTCTTGGGGAACGTCCACACTGGAGTCTGCCACATCTCGGACTGGAGCTGCTGTGGTGCTCACTGGGATGTTCGGCCTGAAAATTTGATACCGGCACCGGCCTACACAGACTGGAATTTGAGGGACATCAATGGAGCAGTCATCCTCATCACAGTGAGTTGATGTGGTGCTCACTGGGTCTTGGGGGACGTCCACACTGGAGTCTGCCACATCTCGGACTGGAGCTGCTGTGGTGCTCACTGGGATGTTCGGCCTGAAAATTTGATACCGGCACCGGCCTACACAGACTGGAATTTGAGGGACATCAATGGAGCAGTCATCCTCGTCACAGTGAGTTGATGTGGTGCTCACTGGGTCTTGGGGGACGTCCACACTGGAGTCTGCCACATCTCGGACTGGAGCTGCTGTGGTGCTCACTGGGATGTTCGGCCTGAAAATTTGATACCGGCACCGGCCTACACAGACTGGAATTTGAGGGACATCAATGGAGCAGTCATCCTCGTCACAGTGAGTTGATGTGGTGCTCACTGGGTCTTGGGGGACGTCCACACTGGAGTCTGCCACATCTCGGACTGGAGCTGCTGTGGTGCTCACTGGGATGTTCGGCCTGAAAATTTGATACCGGCACCGGCCTACACAGACTGGAATTTGAGGGACATCAATGGAGCAGTCATCCTCGTCACAGTGAGTTGATGTGGTGCTCACTGGGTCTTGGGGGACGTCCACACTGGAGTCTGCCTCATCTCGAACTGGAGCTGCTGTGGTGCTCACTGGGATGTGCGGCCTGAACATCTGATATCGGCACCGGCCTACACAGACTGGAATTTGAGGGACATCAATGCAACAGTCAGCCTCGTCACAGTGAGTTGATGTGGTGCTCACTGGGTCTTGGCCGACGTCCACACTGGAGTCTGCCACATCTCGGACTGGATCTCTATAGTCAGATGTGGCACAGACTGTAGCTGGGAGGAAGTCAACACTCGAGACACAGCTCAAAGAGTTGACACCCCATTCTGACGAATCTCCCACTAAGTCCTGGAAGCCATCATCGACTTTAGCATGACCAGGTTCCTCTGCAACGCTGAGGACTACAGCCTGACTGGTACTGCGAATAAGCTGAGAAGTCTGATCTAAAGGGGGAAATGATATAAACAAAAGATGGTTTTAATGAAATAATATTAATAAAAGATTGCATAACTGTATTCATTACTAGACACTAATATTGCTGCAACTAATTGTAAATTATGAAGCCAGTTTTTGGGTGCATTCACAAAGGTCTAATTCGCGCATTCTGCTTCCTCATCTGTCGGTCAGTGAGCACAGGCAAGAATGTTCTGTTCTCTGCTGAAGTGTCAAATTAAAAATAGTTCAAATTTCAAAACATACACCAAGACCCATGCATTAACTTTCATTTAGTTGTGTGTGTGTGTGTGTGTGTGTGTGTGTAAATTATTAATTGGGCAATCCAGATGTTTCTGGTAACCCTTTAGATAACCATACATGCAAATGTACAGTAGAATTCATTAATTTGCCACCTGATTAGCACAATATCTTCATTTTCAGACAATGAATTTGGCCTACTGGGCAAACGTCATGCGGCATAATTATAATTGGTACGCAAATTTTTACATTCAATACAATTTGTGGTAATACATTTGAATGTCTGTTTAAATGCATTCACGCATCTGTCATCAAAGGTGTGTAGTGTCCATTATATGTCAAGTATATTATGTTACTGAATTCTCTTGTTAAATTTTTCAATTAATGGTTAACCATTATTATTATTTATAAGACTTTAAAAACAGAACTTCATATATTCTACATATACCAATTACATTGACATGTCTGGTCCTCTTTGTTACCTTGGCTTGAGCTGGTCTTGATGGTTTTTGACTTCCTCTTGCGTCTCTCTTTTTTGTGTAAATTCTCCACACTGTCAGAAACATCAACACACTTAACACAAGAAAAGTTTGCTTCCATTTAGCTAAATAACTAATGCTAAATATGCCAGTAGAGACGCTGCAATACACTGCAATACGCTGCAATACGCTGCAATAAATGCCAGTAGAAAATTGTCATCAAAGTAATGAAGAGAATGTGAGAAATTTTGCTTCAGTTGACCACAGACAGTAGGGTTGACCAGTACTCGACTGTGACGTCACGTCACGTTCTATAGTGCATTCCAGAGGCTGCATTCCAGAGTGACGACATTCCATCGTAAAAATAATTTTGAAATTTTTCAAAAATAATGAAATACACAATTAAATACGTTTAATTAAATACACAGATTTATTTGGATTCAATGTAAACTCTTTTTAATAATGATGTCTAGCCTGAAAAGAGAGAGACATATTATTGTATACAGCAGCAGCACCACCATTAATAACTAAAAGATCGTGATCTCGATTCAAACAAACACACAATCTTACCTTAATCCGTGCCTGGCTCACACTACAGGAGTTTTAGGCCGATTTATGCCCGATTTCCCCCTCACGAGAATCGGAGAAAAAATCTTGTTGATTAAGATTACCTCAATGTTCGGCGCAGATTATATGGTAATGAGGCTTTCATAAGGGCAACGATTACAGCGCGAACTCTTGGTTAATTAAACCAACCATTGCTTCCGGGAATAACATCAGCCAACCTAGTTCACGGTTAACTCACGAGAACTTAAAGCGCGCTGTTTTACTCCTTTATTCTTCTTTTGTTTTGGCGATTTAGGCTACTTGGTAAATATATCGCCACCTTTGGTGGTTTTGCCATTTTTCAATCTTTTTGTTTAATAATCTTTAATCACTGTGAATAAGATGTTGTTTGTGTGATGCTAATTATAGAATAAAAAGAAAGACCGATTAAACTGTGCTTGCAAAAAAAACAAAACTTCAAATCAGTGGAAAATAGTCTAACATTTGGTACAGTGGATATACATTTTGCTTTATGTATATGATATTTTCCAAATAGAAATGAGAAGTTTAATTATATTATTCATTTCCAATAAATCATATATTCATTTCCATTACCTCAGTTATTGTGTCACTTTTATAAAATAACTCAAAAAGAAACTTGGGACCAAAATAAGTTAGGATAATTACAACTAAAAAATAAGTGTATTAATGTTTCATTTTCTTCATTACAGAAACTGCATAGTGGTGAAAACCCTTCTTTAAATTTACTAAGTCATTACAAGGATAGTGTTTATTATTTTAAAGTGAGTTTCTTTAACTTTATTAGGGAGTACATATTTATTTATATCAGACCACAAATTTTTAAAAACAAGAAAGTGGTAATTCTGCTTCACCATTGCCTTAGGTGAAGAACTTTCTTTGGTTAAAATTTTTCTGATATACTGTATATATTATAATTTTTTTTTTAATCTCTAATAGAAAGGCCCCCAACAGTCAGACTAGGAAGAAAACTTTATAAGATAAAGTAGTTTCGGGGAGATACAACGAATAAGTTTAAAGTATTCTTTAGAAGATAGGCTACATTTGTCCCATAATTAATAAATTCATTATAATTAAGTAGGTCACCTGATTGATTCATCAAATCTTTAATAAAAATTAAACCTTTGTTAAATCAGTCGTTCCAAAAAAATGGTTTTGTTTTTGAACAGTACATATCATTTATTCCAAATAACACAGGAATGGGGAGAGAAATTGTGTTTGTAAACTAATTTCCACGCATTCAAAGCTTGTTTATGAAAGTTGGACAACTTAATTGGGAGTTTAAAATCACAAGCAAGTAGAAAATTAAGACCACCACATTTTTTGAAGATTAAATCAGGATGAAAAACCATGGAAGGCTATTATCACAAAGACAATGTTTGATCCAATTAATTTTAAACATATTATTGATAGTGTCAAAGTCTAAAGCATTTAGTCATTCTTCTGATACACTTCTAATTATGGTTTTCCTTTTAATATATTCTGTTTTACCTATCAAATCTGCATAAAGAGATAACGCTCGATATACAAAGATGCCTTCAGCCTTTGATATCAACACTCGACCTTGAATAGATCAATTTCTTTGGAGCCAACAGTTAGAAATATTTCTTGTTTTTTGTAATCTTTTCAAAAAAAATTCATCTCATCAGCATCTCATTTACTAATTACAATACCCAAGTATCTGATACCAGATATATTTGAGTCTTCAAGCTATACAGCCATAATCTCACTCTTAGCCTGATTCACAGTTACAGTTAAACCTGAGGCATCAGAGAATAATTTAAGTGCCTCCAAAATAACAAGGACCTGATCTTTCTTTTTCATAAATAAACAAGTGTCACCAGCAAGTTGACTAATAGTTAAAGTGAAATCTCCTATCTCACCTTTGATTTGAGAGCAATGCAGAGTAAAGATTCAAGGTTTCGGCTACTAATAAAAATAAAAATGGGGAAATATAGGACATCCCTGTCTAATTCCTCTTCGGATACCAAAACGAGCAGATAAAGAAAAACTATATTTTTGTAAAGTGTGTGCATCATATTTGTAAAATTTGGGCCAAAACCAAAATAATTAAGAGCTTGATACATGAAATTGTGCTCTACTGTATCAAAAGCCTTGCAAAAATCTAAAAACAAATAAGAGCTTTCCTCATTAACCAAATCTGAATCATCTAAAAGGTCTAAGTTCAGACTAATATTGTTTGAAATACTTCTTCCTTTCATAAATCCAGACTGTGTGACAGATATTATTTCCTCCAAGCATGGCTTTAACCTATTGGCGTATAGAGATGCTATTTGTAGTCCGAGTTGAGCAGTGTGACTGGGCGCCAGTTATCTAAATGCAAAACGTCTTTATTTGGTTTTGGAACTAGTGTTCTTACTCCCTGTTTGTAAGTTCTCCATTTGCTGCACATTCATTGAACACATTCAAAATAAACTCTCTAATTTCTTCCCAAAAACATCTGTAAAACTCAAAAGGTAAACCATCGGGTCCTGGGCTTTTGTTAAATGGTGTTTTTTTTTATTATATCATCTAATTCTTTCAATGACATCTCCTCTTCACAAAGGTTCAGAGATGTTCACAAGTCATTTTTTGGAAGTCCAAGTCAAGTCTCAAGTCTTTGAGGGGCAAGCTCAAGTCAAGTCTCAAGTCTTTTGCCACGAGTCCAAGTCAAGTCTCAAGTCCTAAATTATTAGGCATTGTCTAATTAAATATGTGTGAATTTGCATATATTTAAAAAAAAAAAACGAAATCTAAGTAGCCTATTAGATAAAGCCAGGTTTAAAATACTTTTTTTTCATTGTGTTCATACAGTAATAGACGGGGGAAAAATAGATATTTATGGATATCTACTTTTGTTATCCTGTAATCAGATAGCCTTAAATAGATTTTCGCCATGTTTTTAGAAAAACAATGTTATATAAAGCAAGCTAGGAATAATATATTTACAAATCCATCTGTAATAGTCTTCATAATAAACTAGGTACATGACTGGACAGTTTGGTGTATTAGGTTTGGTATAAAGGTGCTACTGAAGTGGAAATTTCAGACTTGGAGTTTGGGAGAAAAGTCATTTGAGAAACCGCAAAACGGGATCTAAAGATTTCCATCAAGCCAATGAGATCGCTCATTTAGAGTTAAATCCCCCCCTTTTACTTTCGCGATTGGTTGCTGATTAAAAGGAAATGACCATATTTGGATCCGACAACATTGAACTGGAGAGAGGGAGATATATATATATATATATATGAGACAACTAGTAAAAATGCTTGTTTTACATGTTCTAATTTACTACAAAATAGTTTATTATTACTGTACATATTATCAACATAACACTTGGATAACACATTTCCATATGAAAAATGTATTATTTGCATTAGGTATGTTGCTTTAATGGCAAAATGGCACACACAAACCTTGAGCTCTTCAAGGAAAGAAAGAACATTTGGAGTCAAATCAATGTCATAAATGATAAATCATCACGACACACTAAACATTCAATTCATCTCTTTTTATTTAAAAAATGCAAACAGGTTTCCGCCTTTTAGATATCTATATCAATGTGAACAAAATCTGTTAAAAATGTTTTCATAGTGCACAGTGTAACCTCTGTACAATTGCGGTGAAAGGGTAATTACAAAAGTTGGAATCACTAGTTACACTGAATACTGAAGGTGATGGTAGTTAATTGGCCAGTCCTGTTGTTTCTTCTCCCTGTAATGATGATGCTATCCTCAGAGCCTCTTCCAGTGAAGTCTGTTCGTTGAGCTACAAGACAGAATCCAACACCTATGTTCAATAACATATCAATATTCCCAGCCATACAGTTAAGATAAAGGTCAAAACTAGCATTGCAAAAATAAAAGCGAGTGAAATCATCTAAACTAGGCCAGACTTGAGGCTGGAACCAACAACCAAATCTTTCAGACTCAATTTGTTTCCTTCAGCTCAACTGTCATGGAATTGAATGGAGAGTGGGAAATCATAGTGTGACATACACCAATGAGCCAAAACAGTATGACCACCTGTTGGTGCTGCCAGAACATCGCTGACAAACCTTTAATATGGACTCTACAAGAGCCCTGAAGATGTCCTGTGGTCTCCGACATCAAGAAGTCAGAAGAAGATCCTTCAAGTTCTGAGGTTGCGAGGTGGATCCGCTGTGGATCGAAATTGTTGGTCTAGCAGATCTCACAGATGCTCAATTGGGATTTGGGCAACATCTTGAACTCTTCATCATGTTCCTTAAACCATTCCTGAACAATGTGTGCAGTGTGGCAGTGTGCGTTATCCTGCTGAAAGAGGCCACTTGTGTTGTGACACAGTCCTCCCATTACCATCATTAAAAATGAGTGTGACTTGTGCCACAGTAGACCTTCTGTCGACTCGGACCTTTGTGCATCTTGAGCGCCCAAAACCCTCTCGCCGGTTTCTGGTTTGTCTTTCCTCGGATCACTGTTGGTAAATTTGCCATTTCAGAGATACTCTGACGAGTCACAATTTGGGCCTTGTCAAAGTCGCTCAGACCTTTTCTCCTGCATCCAACACGTTTGCTTACCATCTAATCCACCAAGACCTTAATAGCCTTGTTAGGACAGGAGATGACCAACAATATTCACCTCACCTGTGACTGGTCGTAATGTTTTGGCTCATCAGTGCATCTATGCTACCTTCAAAAATCAGATGAAGGCATCTCAGTGGAACCGGATGTAACAGCTTTTGGACACAGTCTGTATGATTCTTAAAAATAGAGGGTATGCGTGTGACGTCACCGTCGACCCGGAGTGCCTGCAGTTACTCGCAGTGAGTGGCAAAAGACTGAAGCCGCCTTTCCACTGCACACGACATTCGCATACGATTGTCGCATTTCGCCCCCTAGTGTCAGTCGCACAGAACTTTGAAATTGGTTGTGAAGCAACCGTTACCCTAGGATATTCACAATGGTAAAATTAATGATTTTAATAAATGTAATGCATACATGAATATATCTACACAAAACAAATGACCCTCAATTCATCTCAAATAAAAAATATAGTAGTATAAATATTGGTTTAATAATTATAAAATATATTTTCTGCTATAGTTGATTATAACCAACATTTTACAGAGCGAGCGTTTACAGAAAAACATTAAAGAGTTAAAATACTGGTAATTCTAGCCTCGCGCTCATAGTTTTTATTAGAATACATCACTTCCGGTTGGCCGGTCGCATACGGTCTAGCCGCAGACTTTCAGATATTTCAACGGATCCAAAGCTCAAAACGGATCCGAATTTTCCGCATACGCATATGATCGGAACTCCCCGCAGCTCCCGTACGACTCTCCATTGGAAATGAATGACTTCCGGTCCGACGGCGGTCATTTGTCATGTGCAGTGGAAAGGCGGCTTGAGCGGCTGTATTTGTTATTAGCGTGAATGCCGCGAAAAACAAACACAACACATATAAAGTGGGAAAGAGCTTTGCGATTGACTGTACAACTAGATTTGGCATATTTTTACAGACTGCTATAGAAAGAGGAGCAAATGGATCGCTGCAATTCACAGAAACAACTGGACTCCAGTCAGCGAAAGGTGGATTTGCAGTTATCATTTTGTGTCAATATGCTGAATTTAGCCGTAAAACCATACCCATATATTTTGTACTGTTATATGTATTAACAACTCATCAATTAAATATTTATCATTGTATATTTTGCATTATTGGATGTTTTTTAATAAACACTGACCAAGAAAAAACTATAAAGTTTTAGGGCTGGACGATATGATGATATATATATTGTATATAACACTGACATAAGTGATTTAGACCTACCTATATTGTAAAGCGTTCACAGGCAAATTTGCTTTAAGTTTAGGTCTATATTGCTTTTATTTCTCCGGTGTCGAAATCAGGCAAACATAAATGTCAGGCAACACGATTCCTGGCTGCATGTCAATATCCATGGATCACTGGATCTTTAGTAAGTTGTAAGGAACACTATATTGAGTCCAACATTTAGTTTAAATTGATAAATTTGTTAGTTTTAGTCCCATTTTTGCAGTTTTCCCTATTAAATCCACTCGCTCAGTCAGGCGGTAAAGTGACGTCAATGCATTCCCTCTATACTAGGGATCACAAACTTGCCAACTTTGTAAATGGTTACCAGAATTTTGTTCCAAACACAACTAAAGGCTAATTCACACAGCACCGAAAGACAAGACCAATGCCACAAGACACTTCATCGGGTTTTGCCAGATAAACGTGTCGGCGTCTGTTGGCGCTGGTCGATTGTTTTCGCCAATTAAACATTATCAAATACCATTTGTAGGGATGTGGAAAGTCTGAGAAGTGATGTACTAAAATCTGGTGATCGTCTACGTTGGTTGGTGTCTAAATTCATGCAGAAACCAACCCGATCTCACGAGAATTCGTACGAAATTTACGAGGTGGCTAATTCGTAACAATTCGTACGACCTCACTCGTACGAATTTGTACGTTTTTGCTAAATCGTACATATTTTACGAATTGGCCAATTCGTATGAATTCGTTCGAATGACCTACCCCTGACCCCGCCCCTAAACCTACCCATCACGTGGGTTTGGACAAATCGTACGAATTCGTACTTATTAGTACGAATTAGCCACTTTTTAATCACTCATACGAATTGGTCATGAGATAGCGTAGGCAGAAACATGCACAAATGCTGCTTGTTGCAAATGAAAATAATGTTCTAAAATCGGCTCAAGATATCGAACATGTTCGATATTCTCAGACTGGATGAAATCATAGTATGAACCTAAAAAAATGCGGTTTTACGTGACATTGGTCAACTCCAACTGCCTAAAACCTGCAGATTGGCCGTGACTGTCGGCAAATACATAGCATTAACTCCTCAAATTGTAAATTAGGAAAAACTTTGGGTAAAAGTCATGTAGTGTATTCCAGCCTTATTCTACCTGAACAGCAATCTGTGTGCCGTTAGAAGTAGCCAGAAGTGTAATTGGGTGTGCTGATAACTCATCCTGTATGTTCCTGCAAGATGATAAATCTGGCATCATAATAGTCATCTGAAGAAAACAGAAAAAAAAATAATACATAAATATATTTCCTATGATCAGTTTATAGAGTGCTGCAGGGGTGATGTATTATAGTGGGCCAAAACCTGTAAAAGAGTTTGCATTTTAGCAGTTCTAGTTCAATAGTCCTGATTCAATGTTTTTTAATGGGTTTTTAGTGTGGTGATACTAAGATATATTCAAGATTCATTCAACATTAAATACATCAGTAATGCCCTCTTGTGATTTTTTAAAGCTTTTTACTTGTCTTGAAAAATGCCAACAAGTGGCTAAATGGGACCACAGAGGTACTTGGCTGACAAGGTAAACTCATTTACAAGCCTTCTTGTGTTTATAATCACATTCTTGTGAACTATTCTAACTCAAAATTTTAGGATTTTCTTTTTAAATAAAGACTAAAATAGCTTAGTAAAGTCATGTGACCTTGGTATAGTCCACGTTTTGCTTTTGACTTCTGGCGATTGTATTTACGCTTCAAGTTGTATTCATTTGTGAATGAATAATAAACTTTTGTTGGTCACAGAGCATATTTTCTGCGATAATCCAAAAGCCAAAGGAAAAAATACTGTTAGGGTTTTTGTCGAGTGATGCTAACTTCCAGGTAGGCCTAAAAAAAAGCATCACTGCAACACTCTATATGCACACAGATCAGCAATGGGCAGAAAATAGTCTTGTGATAATTAGGAAAAAACCTTTTATGTGTTTGCTGGAAATGAAAACCACACACGAAAGAACTTGGTTCTCAGATTTACAACACTCTAAAATGTCACACACCTGTCCTTCAGTCCCATCCTCTGAGACCATAGTCACTGAATGAGCCTCTGCTGAAGACAGCAAAGACTCAGTGGGTGGGAAGGTGATCATACTGCCATCTTGTGTTACCATTGTGATTGTATTTCCAACAGCCTGTTAAAATCATAGACAAAAAAAAACAAACAATTAAATACATTTTAATTTGATCATTTTTATGATTCATTCATTAAAAGAGTAGTACACTTTTGAAAAAACTTTTTGCTGACCATTTACTCACCCCCATGTCATTCAAGATGTCTGTGTCATTCTTTCTTCAGTCAAAAAGAAATTAAGGTTTTTGATGAAAACATTCCAGGATTTTTCTCCATATAATGGACTTCATTGGGAACCAAACGGTTCAAGGTCCAAAAGACAGTTTCAGTGCAAACTGTTCAAAGGGCTTTAAACGACACCAGACGATGAATAAGGGTCTTATCTAGCAAAACGATCTGTCATTTAATAAATAAATAACGATAAGCACAAATGCTCGCCTTGCTCTGTTCTGTGACGAACGTTTGTGACTCTCCTGAATCTTTTTCCGAGTCATTTGGTTCATTCAACGAATAAAACGAACGAATTGACTCGGAAAAAGATTTGTTCGTTTTTAGGCAGATTTCAGGCAGTTGGAGTTGACCAAAGTCACAGAAAATCGCATATGATAGCCAAAGGCCACGATTTTTTAGGTTCAGACTATGATTTCATCCAGTCGGAGCTTATAAACTTAAATTTATTTATTTATTTATTTTAAATGAGCGATCATTTCACTTGATAAGACCCTTATTCATCGTCTGGAATTGTTTAAAGCCCTTTGAACAATTTGCAGTTTGCACTGAAAGTGTCTTTTGGACCTTGAACCGTTTGGTTCCCATTGAAGTCCATTATATGGAGAAAAATCCTGGAATGTTTTCATCAAAAACCTTAATTTCTTTTCGACTGAAGAAAGAAAGACATGGACATCTTGGATGACATGGGGGTGAGTAAATAATCAGCAAAGGTTTTTTGAAAAGTGAACTACTCCTTTAATTTACTAAGCCCTTGCAGTTCCTTTATAAACCCTAGTTTGGGAAACCCTGATATTTTGTAATGTTTAATCCACTTTATATTGTTTATAATGAAAAAAAAAATGGAATAAATTTTCTTTCTCTTTTAATTTTTTGAATATGGAACAAGATTATCCTATTCATATCAATGTGATAAACGAGTTAGGTCAAAGGTAATCTAAAAGTATTCAAAAATTAGTTTACGATTATATAATAAATCACTAAATACAATTTTCATCATTAATGGACTACATTTTGTAAGTAATCTACCCAGCACAGAAATTATTACCTATCATTCTGAAACTGGCCAAGTTTTAGGACAAGGTCTGAAATGTCACCTGAAAAAGTGTGTTAGTCAGTGTCTATTGTCACCAACCGTTCAAATGACCTTTTTAAGCTTACAGTATAATGCCCGTTTCACACATAAAGTGCTTTCACATATGCTGCGTTTGCAGTGCGTAACTGCCACAAACACATACTCACTATTTTTATTTCAAATTCAGAAGTATTAAAATAAAAGCTGTCAGCATTGCGATTCTCTTTCTACACTTTTACAAACTTGAATGAACGTATGCTCGTTTAAGCACCAAAGGCATATAAAATCCATGCATTACTTCTATATAAGAAAAGGCGTTAACACCAATTCTCGCCCAGGACAACTGAACTTGAGTGACACACTTTAATTGGTATTCAAAAGCATGATCAAAAAGACTCAAAACACTTAAAGGGATAGTTCACTTTGAAATTAATTTTTGGCACACAAAGCCACAAAGCACCCCTGCTCTCAGATCACTTGGACGTGGCTGTGGTTACAAGAGGTAAAAACGATATAAATACTGTTCGTTTTCACACACAAACCGCTCGTTTTGTGTCTTAGGCCATCAATGTGTACTTACATTTATGAGTCATTAAATCATGTTTAATTTGGACTTCTCTGTGCATGCTCTTTGAGGTGGTGACCATAGACCTCCATGATATGACAGACAGACACGAACGATTTGACCTAAAAATATCAAAATTAAAAATACTGTGGAAACAAAGACACCTACATCTTGGATGCCCTTGAGGTAAGCTAAAACATACCAAAAATTGATATCAAAGTGAACCAACCCTTTAATATAAAAACATGTCAATCTTCTGAGAAACTTTAAATGCAAACCTGTGATGCTCCATCTTGTGTGATAAAAGTAACATGCTGTTGTTCTGTGACTTCAGAAGCCATTTCAGGACAAGTGTCTTCACACTTCAAAGGGCTAACACTCATGGAGGGGTCATCTATAGCCTCTAAATGCAAAAAACAGCCCAGTTCAACTCATGAAACATCATCAAAATTTCATCAGTATCTATGTTATGTTTTAAAACCAACCTGAAGGGGGTTCAAAATAGCCCTCCGACTCCTCTTCTATAGGCTCAGAGTCATTGTGTGCTGTACGTTTGTGCATGACTAGTGTGGAAATCTGCTTGTACGTCTTTCCACAGTGGTTGCACTTGTAGGGTTTACAGGGAGTGTGCACTACATTATGTTTGTATAGACTCGAGTACTCGGTGAATCGCTTGTCACATCCAGGAACTGTGCAAACATACGGCCTCTCTCCTGCATGTTAAAAAAAGACTCTGGTTTAGATATTTCACAAGAGTTGCATTCACAGTTTAGACACATTAAGGTTAGATTACATATTATAAAGACAGAGTTCAAACAAATAGTCCACCCACAATGGAAATTCTGCCATTATTTACTCCCCCTCATGTCTTCCCATATCCATATGACTTGCTTTCTTTGGGTAAATTTTTGGATACTTAAAGAGATAGTTCACCCAAAATGACAGTTTTGTCACTATTTACTTACTCTCGTCTCGTGTCACTCCAAAAACCACTGAGACACTTCTTAGATAGTCACTGTGTCAGATTACGCGATTTTGACTCCTAAAATCTTGTCGTGTCTTGGACAAGACGCATGTCAGAGTACACGTAGCTTCCTGACCAGTCATCGCATGCCATCTTTAACGGCGCTCGTGATGTTATTGAGAAGGCGAAACTAATAGTGTGTGACTTCCGGAAACGAACGTAAACAAATAATGGATGAAGCGGTGAGTTTTGTATTGGCTGTCTTGTGTTCAGAAAAAAGTAAAAAAAGAAAGAAAAACCTGACAATGGACACGTTCCTGGATTGCTCAAAGAGGACTGTATGGGTTGTCAATCCTCCAAAGAGAACTTGAGGTAAAATATTGTTTTCTTATATATTTTTTACTTTTAGTTTTAACGTCAGCACCAGCGTCTCTCTTTCGTTTCGCCATTTTTGAAAGTTGTGTATGGAAAAGCTTCTGTGCTCCTATTGGTCAACCTCATACATGTGTGAGAACCGTCGTGGACGACCGTCTAAAAATTAAACATGCTAGCCTTTTTGTCGTGAAGCATCGCAGACGCGACGTAGGTTGTCGCCCACTATGACACTATACGAGATGATACGATCGAATCTTGCGTCCCGACGCCCGCTGTCGTTTACGAATCCCCACGACACCCTACGTCAAACGGATCGTGCCAAAATCGGGCTAAAACCGTGTAATCTGAACCAGGCATTAGTTAATGCATCAACTAACATTGACAAAGAGCAATACATTTATCATGATATTTATTAGTCTTACACCTTAAAATACAAATTGTTCATGCATGCTTGCTCAGGTCGATTAAATAATATTAACAAATACATTTTATGAGCATGATAACATATTAGTAATAGTTGAAATTAGCATTAACCAAGATTAATAACTGCTTTAAAAGTATTTTTGTTACACTTTATTATAAGGTGTTGTTGTTACAGGGTAATTACACAAATGAGTAGTACTGTGTAATATTACTCAATTACATGTAAATACTATAGGGTTATGTTATTTATTTGTAATTAGGCATAATTTACTTTTATTACTATTGTAAGTACATGTACCATGTGTAACTATGTCATCTTAAAATTAAGTGTTACCACATTTTCGACGTTAACAAATGGAACCTTATTGTGAGGTTTTACCAAAGTATCATTTTTATGTTCCACATAAGAAACAAAGTCACATGTTTTGAACAACATGAGGGTGAGTAGCCTAACTTATGTAAGCATTTTTATTTCTGGCTGAACTGTCATTTTAATACATTGAAAGGGAATGAGGACTGGAGTTAACAAGCTCCAAAATGACAAGCATCGCCATGAAAGTGGTCATGCTCTATACTCAAAGTCTTCTGAATTCATACAATAGCTTTGTTTGAGCATCAGCACGTCACTCAAAATCCTTTTGAGTTCCACGTAAGATAGAAAGTCACAGAGGTCTGGAACGAGTGAAAGGATGGCCATTTTAAATTCTAGGTCAACAACCCCTTTAAGGATAAAAAGCAGCATACCTGTATGGATCCGTATGTGGTTCTTGTAATTTGTTGCGCTGGCAAAGGCCCGATTACAGCCTGGTTCTGGGCAGTGATACGGTTTCTCTCCTGTGTGTGTGCGAACATGGACCTTACAGATGTTTGAGGTAGTGAAGGATCGCCCACAGCCCGGGAAAGGACATAAAAATGGCTTCTCTCCTTAAAAGAACAGAGATCATTGGTACTAGGAGCTCAAGTAATATGGTGGTATAGAGAGCCTAAGTCCCGCCCCTCCGCTTCCGGCTCATGGGACCTTATTTCGGAAAAAATATGAATGGTAGTCAATGGCGAGAGACAACTTATCTTTTTATTCCATCTGAACTGTGCCCTGAATTACACATATGATGTTTGTCAATTTAAAAGATAATTCTGAAAGTCAAAAACGTGGCAGTTTGTCATAAAACAGAAGAGTAACATTTAGTTTTATGTGAAAATCGCTCTATGAACTACATCTCCCGGGAAGCGAAACAACGAGTGAGATCTGCTGCTCGTGTGTGTGCAGTCTAGTACAAAACACTCAGGCATGACGTAACGTTACGATTATAACGTAAGACTATAGAAACAATGACAGACATTAGCCTCAGTAAAGTTAGCTTCATTCATTGAGAGAAAATGTGTGCCTTTGGGGTTTGTAGTCTTTGTAATTACGTATTTTATACCTCAACGGTTTTACATCAAACTGCGACTTTCTTTACTTTAAAATGTATCTTTTAAATTGACAAACATCATGTGTAATTCAGGGCACAATTCAAACGAGATCAACATATTTGTTGCCTCTCGCCATTGACTACCATTCAATTTTTTTCCGAAATAAGGTCCCATGGTGGTCGACCGGAAGGGGAGGGACTTAGGCTCTCTATTGTGTTATCACATTGGTAATAAGGCTGATAATATGGCAAATCTGCATATTGTCGCTGTTGGGCAGAAACCTTGTATGTCCAAAAACGCTACTTAGTTTTCAGGAAATGGAAAAAAAACACCATATTTTAAAAATAATTAAACACAACACATTCAAAGTTAATACTGTGGGTTTAAATGCCATTGTATTATTAACATTTAACCAAACTGAAGCTCAAATGGAGTTTAAGGTTTTTTGACCAGCAAATTTCGGACATGTGTTTTGTCCGTCATTAGAACGGCCGAATAATACTGTAAACGTATCAGGCAGTAATACGTTTTCATCAACTTACCGGTTATAAAGTTAATGTAGTTATATGGGCGCTCAGTTTTTCTGTCATTTGACCAAAATCCCATGTTATTAAAGAAGAAGTGCTTCACACAGGACAGTATTGTTGGCTTTGACTCAACAAAAAATGCAAGACTCTTCTCCACTCCTCAAATACATAAAACATTAAGCTTTATATAAATAAATATATATATATATATATATATATATATATATATATATATATATATATATATATATATATTTAGTGTTTCAGAAAACACTGATCTTATTCAAAGAACAGTTCTTTGTTTAGCCTTGCATTGCAAACAAGCAAAAACTACGTACAACACTTCAAGACGTAGTTCACTTTTCAAAAAACTTTTGCTGATAATTTACTCATCCCCATGTCATCCAAGATGTCCGTGTCATTCTTTCTTCAGTCGAAAAGATATTAAGGTTTTTGATGAAAACATTCCAGCATTTTTCTCCATATAATGGACTTCAATGGGAACCAAACGGTTCAAGGTCCAAAAGACAGTTTCAGTGCAAACTGCAAACTGTTCAAAGGGCTTTAAACTTTTCCAGACGATGAATAAGGGTCTGATCAAGCGAAACGATCGCTCATTTAAAAAATAATAAAGTTTTATAAGTTTTATAAGCTCAAATGCTCGCCTTGCTCTGTACTGCGATGCACGTTCGAGACCCTCCTGTTCGAACTCGTTCATCAAAATGATTGAATCTTTTTCCGAGTCAATTCGTTCGTTGAATGAACCAAATGACTCGGAAAAAGATTTGTTCATTTTAATGAACAGGAGAGTTACAAACGTGTGTTACAAAACAGAGCAAGGCGACCATTTGAGCTTATAAAACTTAAACTTTGTTATTTATTCATTAAATGAGCGATCGTTTCGCTAGATAAGACCCTTATTCATCATCTGGAATCGTTTAAAGCCCTTCGAACAGTTTGAAGTTTGCACTGAAACTGTCTTTTGGACCTTGAACCATTTGGTTCCCACTGAAGTCCATTATATGGAGAAAAATGCTGGAATGTTTTCATCAAAAACCTTAATTTCTTTTCGACAAGAAAGACATGGACATCTTGGATGACATGGGGGTGAGTCAATTATCAGCAAAAGTTTTTTCAAAAGTGAACTACTCCTTTCATTCCCAATAGAGGTGGGGTTATGAGGTTTAACTGACAGTTTGAGGAGCCAATGGACTTACAGGGTTTAGTCAAAAGCTATTTTTAATACTTTTCATTGGTTAGATATTTGCAAAACCCACAGAAAGACATAAATGGTGACCAATAGTAATGATTTATGAAAATGAGGAAGAATTGACAAGGTTTCCGTCCGAGAGCGACTAGGCTATATGAAACATCAGATTTTATTCTAGTACAATTCTTATGCATGCAGCTCTTTGTCTCTACTATTCAATAACATGGTATTTTTAACAAAGTGCTGTGTGGTAACTATATTCATATTCAGATCATATAATAAATATAATAATCCAAGGAATAGATGGAAGATTTTAAGAAGGCAAAGAAAGTACCTGTGTGAATTCTGGTGTGCTTTTGAAGGTCCCCTGAGGTCTTGAAAGATTTTTTACAGTCCAACTCCAGACAGCGGTAAGGTTTTTCTCCAGTGTGTGTCCTGATGTGACTTTTCAAACCATAACCTTATAGAAAAAGAATGACAAGGGATGAATATAACACGCAAATATGTTTAAAATAAAAAATCTCAAAATTTTTGTGAAGTAAGATTAACATCAGGATTATTGACTAATAAAAAGTTCACAAGAACAGGTTTTCCTTTTAACCCGAAAACCGTATTCTGGACAAATGTGGGCAAAATAGTTTTGATTTATTTTTAAAAAATACTTCCCTTGATCTGAGCGGTACAAGACTTGGCTACTTTTCCTAAGTTTGCCTCCTGAACACACACACATTTTTTGTTTTTTGACTCAATTCTACAATGTTAAGTGGGTGAAAAATAAAAAACTCCTTAATCTTGTATTTGGGTCAAAAATGGGCACCCATAGAAATGAATGGGAAAAACTGTAATTTAGAGCATTCCAAAATAAGCCAAAATAAGACACCAGGTGACGGCAAAGTCACTTCATCTTTAGGTTTTAGCTCTAAGAACTTATTGGAATGATATTTTAATTTAGTTAAAAAATTTAAAAAATAAAACATAAAAATAAGTATAATTTACATAGAAAATATGGTACTTTTTGAAGTAAATAAATTCAAAAATACCCCCAAAATAAAATAAAAACACCATAAATGGATAGACAAAACTTTATCGAAGACAGTGATATAACATTTATAATAAATAAAAATTAGGATCACACCTGAGTCCTCTGTGCCCACATTTGTCCTCAATTACAGGATTAAGGGCTATAAAGTGAATACAGTTTGAGGGCTACATAATTTTTTTTACAAATGTCTTTAAATTGAGTGCATCCTTGCTGACTAGGACACAGAAAACCCTGCTGAGGTGACAAATTGATCTGTAAATCTTCTTGTTACCTGTTGCAAACTTTTTTCCACAGCCAGGTATGTCACAACAGTATGGCTTGTCACCTGTATGCGCTCTTTCGTGTACCTGATAAAACAAAACACGAGAAAATAATCATAATGCATTACATTTCTAATGTTGTCTATGGTGAATTACAAGCTGATAAGCTCAAATACACAAGCCATAATAACCTTGAGATGATTTGCAGTGGTGTAAAGCTTTCCACATCCTTCGTAATTACACTGAAAACATTTCTCCCCAGGCACACTACGCCGGATTTCTTGACCCTGAAGTACAATCTAGACGAGGGAGAGAGGATAAACGTTTTTGTGCATCTCCTAGACTATTGATATTTTTATTTTGCATGGATATTATATTCTAACCTGCATCTCCACAACACCATGAGGATCATTGGTGATCAGCTCAGAGTTTGTGTACGAGTCCATTTCCTCAATCTGCAGGAAAGAATTCAAAAGTGATCATTACACTTTACAAAAATTATTTTCTTACAAATTTTGACAAATGATCAGCCTAATTTTATATCTCCAGCAAAGTCATGGTAAATACACTGTCATTGTCATCTTTAACGGTACCTTGGTTGTGTATTGCTCCAAAGCATTGATTGTTTCTTGGTCAATGGATGTATCTGTCTGCAAATCTGCTACTGTGCCATTTGTCTGGATGGCCAGAATGGTGTTAGGCTGAGACACCTGAACAGCATGATGGATGTAAGCGGTAGACCCGTCCTCTAACTGCACCGCTTGCAGGGTATTGGGTTCATATGCATCTGAAAATGCATTAATAACACACAAAAATATATATAAATCATGTGCAACCAAATCCTATTTAACATCAGTGGGGTTCTTGACTCAATTTTAAAGAACTCTTTATGCCACAAAGTAGAAATGATTGCATAATAATTTTGCATATTATGAGAAAAATGTATATTTTTATACTTTTGATGTATGGAGAGCTCCAAAACACATTAGGAACCCTTAAAATAGCATAATAGGGGCAATTTAAGGTTCTATATAGAATTTATTCTTTTAAGAGTGCAACAAAAACGGGAGTAAATGAAAAACCTTTTGTGGTGTGGTGAATGTAAGCAGTCGTTCCATCTTCCAACTGCACAGTCTGAGCATCTTCCAGTTGTAAGCTTTCGTTACCAACGACATCACATACAGACGAGGCCGTCCAGTTATTTGGCTCATCTAGAAAGCATATAATATGGGAAATTAAAAAAGAAAACTTATTTACATATTAAAGGGATACTTCAGGATTTTGCATTAAGCTTTGCCTCTAGTTTTTAAATCACCATGCTTTCCACCCTCATGTTCCCCTGAGACAAGAGATTTATATATTTTTAATCTGGAAAAAATCCTCCGATGACGCAAATATAGCTATTTTGTGTCATCGGAGGATTTTTTGTCCAGAGGCTAAAGACTACAGTCAGTATTACGGAGC
The DNA here is from genome assembly GCF_016745375.1 of Pimephales promelas. The sequence goes on along the minus strand of NW_024121399.1, from coordinate 1,804,314 downwards.
AGTCCCGCATGTTCTCAACCCGCCCATAGAGGGCGATCTCACTCACAGAATGAACACACAGTGTCGGCCATCTTTTTTTGGAAGCTAAGCTAGCAGGCTCTTGTTCTGTGGAGAAAGTTGAGTCGTAGGGGTTACCATCCTCTTTTTCCAGACATGCAGTCGCCATTCATTGTTTACAAGCACACCTTTTGTTTCAATCTAACTGAATTAATTCTGATTGGTGAATCTGGTAGTGTTTACAAGTGACCGGTTAATGTGCGTTTTAACATTGCTAAGAAAATTCCCCCGCTCCTCCGTGAGAGATACGAGACCGGTGCGTCTCAAAAGTGTCGCTCATCGGTAATCACGCCACCGGCCTCGCGCCGTTCTCCAGCGACCCTCACTCGTCCCGCTCGCCACAGTAAACATGATGAATGGCGACTGTAGAACGCAAAAGCCGAATCCCGGACATTTTGGGCGATCTCGAAACACATTTTTGGGCAGACTCATCGCGGAGACTCACTAGTCCTAGACTTGTTGTTTAACTACTGCGCTCTGTTACTGGTAGGCGTGGCCTCCTAGGGCAGGGAAGCAAGTGCATTCTGGGAGTTGTTGTCTTTCATCCACATGAGCCAAAAATACATTTTCTGGCTTTTCTCAGTCTAGAAAACTCCAAATTCAAAATTTCTTCTACATAAATGACCCATTTTAAATACACATTCATCTTTCCAGAGGTGAAGTATCCCTTTAACATCATTAGCCTGCCCGTTCATAAAATAATAAAAGCTAGATCATGAAGATTTGCTGCATAACAAACAGGAAATTACCTGCTTTTGGAACAGCAATGTGTTGCACGTAAGCAGAGGATCCATCTTCTAACTGGATCACCTGTCCTTCAACTAGATTGCTGTCTGGGGAAAACAACCAGCACTCAGTTAATACCTCTCACAAAAAATAAATAAATAAATAAATAAATAAAATAAAATAAAAGTGAATAAATATGTGATTTTAAAAAGAAAAATCAATGGTATTAATTTATGGGTAAGTAAGTAAAGTAAAAACATGCACAACATTGATTTGTTTATTTAAAAAAATATGAGAAATACAGAGTTATAGAATGCAGATGCTTCCTGATCACTTCTAATAAACCGTTTATTTGAGCAAGATTTGATTTATTATATATTAATTGATGATACAAAAAATTATATCCAGTCTCAGGTGAAGCGAATATTGTTGATAATCTCCTAACAAGGGCACATACTAAGTTCTGGATGGATTAGATGATAAGTAGGCAAACACCATGTTGAATCTATGCCACAAATAATTAAGGTAGTCATGAAAGTAAAAGGGGCTGGTGTATCTAATATAAATACCGGTACACAGAATAAGTAAAAAACTAAAACAAATAATCGTAAGGTCCTGTAGCGTAACTAATTGAAAAGGTAATGGGTTTGATTCCCAGAGAACACATTACTGTTCTTCAAAACACATACATGCAAATGTTTGATAGAAAATGTAGAGCTTAATAATAACCAATAATATTAATGAAATAACCATAAAATGTGGTAATCAATATGCTTATTTGTGTCTTATAGAAGGCGATGCTAAGCTTTACATCTCAAAGTGTCTCAGATGAACAATGTTTGTACTCAGAACTCGTAATAGACATACCTTCAGGGTTGTGAGGTATATATGCAGTGGAGCCATCTGATAAAGTCACAGCCTGCAAACTGACAGTGTCCATGCTCTGATCACCATCTGAATAATTAACAAATAGATCATGATGAGTGTATTATAGAGAATACTGCCATTCAAATGTCTCTTATGCTGACCAAGGCTGCATTTATTTGATAAAAAAATACAGAGAAAAATTGTTACAGTTTCAAATAACCCTTTTCTATTTGAATATATTTTAAAATATAATTTATTCTAGTGATGCAAAGCTGAATTTTCAGCATCATTACTCCAGTCACATGACACTTCAGAATTTTTTTCTGAAATTTGCTGCTCAAGAAACATTGCTTATTATTAACAATTTTGAAAACAGTTGTGCAGGTTAATATTTTTTTCTAGCACCCTTTGTTGAATAGAACATTTAAAAGAACAGCATTTGTTGAAAATATAAAAAAAAAATTACTATATAATGTCTTCTAGGGCTGTGAAATGATTAATCGCGATTAATCGCATCCAAAATAAAAGTTTGTGTTTACATAATATATGTGTGTGTAGTGTGTATAATTATTTTGTATATATAAAAACACACATATGCATGAATATATTTAAGAAAAATGTGTCATTAATATATCAAACATTTATATTTATGTTTAATATTAATTTTGTATAAATATATATAATTATATATTAAAGTATATAAAGTATATTCATGCAAATATTCCTTAAATATATACATGCATGTGTGTGTATTTATATATATACAAAATAATTATACACACTACACAAACATATATTATGTAAACAAACACAAACTTTTATTTTGGATGCTATTAATCGCGATTAAATGTTTCACATTCAATTTAATGCATAATAGTATTCTTTTTTTTTTTCGGGGAAAAAATGCACAGCTTTCCCTTTAATAAAAGGTTAATGTCTGAAAAGAACTCCTTTATAAAGTCTGACCTGCAATCCCCACAGCCTCAGTTAAGCAGAGCGTGACCTCCTGAGCATCATCCTCATGCTGGAAATCTGCTGACTGATTTATCTGGGCTAACAGCATTATAGCCTAGGAGAAACCAAATGTTAGATCCCATTTAGTAAGAGTTATGAAACTGTGATGAAGTGATGGTCTCAGATTGTATAAATGGTCGATTGTTTGACTAAATATGATTATAAAATATTACAAAATATTCATGTACCACTGGAAAAAAAAACATGGTGCATGTCCAAAAAAACCCAAAACAAAACACAGTGATACAGTTTCTTTAAGGGTACAGAAGGCTGATTGCACTAAACGTTAACAAAACAGTCATATTTTGTTTTCCCTCAATTCTAATGTCAAACTAAATGGAAACACATTATTAAAATTGTATAATTTAGTTTTCAAACTTTATCTATCTGATAGAATGTTACAAGAAGGGTTTACAAGATATATTATAACACTTTTTATAATACAAAAAAACTATTTTCAAGTCTGTTTTCCCCTTAAACATACAGCTACATAGACTACAGGTCAAAATGGGAATAAAACACAATGCTCCATCATGATATTTCTAGTTTTAGAGTGCTTTTCAAATATCTCAGCTGCTCTGTCATCAAGCCCTGCCGAAGGCCACCTCGATTTGAAGGATCCTTGAAAGGCAGCCTTCGTTTCCCGTCCTTCATTCGGCTCATTTATAGGAAGCATCGAGTGTAGCCTTCGCATCCTTCAACCACCCACACATTAGCATACATTCCACTTCACGAAAAAGAACTGACAGAAAATGAGTCAGCATTGAGCTTGTATTAGATCGTTATGAAATGTAAGACCAAATATAAATATTGCATAAATAGAAAGCACTGTGTATAATTATTTTGTGTGTGTATATATATACATGCATGTATATTTAAGAAAAAAATATTTTTTATATATAAAATATTTATATACAATATAAACTATATATAAATCTATATACAGTATGAAAATATTTCTTAAATATATACAAACATGTGTGTGTGTATTTATATATATATATATATATATATATATATATATATATATATATATATATATAATTATACACAGAGCACCCACATATATTATGTAAACACAAACTTTTATTTTGGATGCGATTAATCGCGATAAATCATTTGATAGCCCAAAAATTAACTTTTAATATTGGAAAAGATATTAAGATATTCATATATACAAATTTTATTGAAAGGACCAAACTTAACAAAACTTTGTGAAGTTGCTGATATTTATATGGCCAATAAGTAATATGAATGATTGTAATGAAAATCAATAAGATCTTTATAACAGTAACAGACTACTTATATAAAATGCTTATTAATGTAATTTGTCACTCTATGTCTCTAGTAATTTGTTGTTTAGATGCTTATAGTTTTGTGTAGTTTTTATTTTGGATGCAAAACATATAATGCAATGCAATACAATGATCTGATGAATTATTCAAAAGTCTGATGAATAATATTTGATACTCACACATTTTAACATTTATCTTAAAAAACTAAAAGAATGCATTGATGATCAAGCAAACATAAGTTGCTTCAGTCCGGTAAGTGTTCGTCTTGACATATTAATAAGATATTCATTCGTTTACTTCATAGAAATCGGCACTTCAAGCAACCTGAAGGGGGACAGTTTTTACAATTAACGTTATACTAACGTTAAGGCCTTTTACTTGCTAAAAGAAAAAGTACCAGAATTCAGTTTTTTTTTATATTCATGTATCAAGTATAATAAAGTAGACTTTATAAGCAATCATATTACATCAGTTTTGTAATTAAACATCCATTAAGACGATCACAGAATACTAACCAGACGTGAAGCTTTGCTACTTCCTTTTCTCAAAAAAAGCTTTTGTCCTTCAAATGTGTAAGTTAGCGTTTTTTAGTCGCCTCAGTAGTGCTGCACGTGCTATTGATTCAACCCAGTTGCTTCTATCATTTGATAAAAACAAATAAATTTATTAATTAGTGTTAATCCACCCTAAACATACCCATCTTTAACGCTTGAAAACATTGACACGTGACATAATGGGATATGAACTCAAAGTAGCGGTTAACCTGCCGCAATATCTAGTGTCAGAAAGATGTAAACCGTGCGACACGTACAATAACGTTAGATCGCTTTCAGTACAGTGTTTATAAATATGGTTTGTTATGCTGCTGATGCGAATCTGATTTTCAGTAGCTATGTAGTGCACATCACCTGATCTATAACATTAATAACAGATATCTGTTTGGTGTTTCAGACACTCACCTCTCTGAAGAACACAAATCTACCAGATACGGCAAACCGGATCAAATTATATGTGTAATATTTCCATATATCAAGGTCCCTAACATCGGGAAATACAACGGTGTGTTTTGAATTGGTAAATTTCTTCTATGGTTTTGATATCACAGAACACAGTGAAGAGGTTTATTCTGCCTCCTGGTGTTCAGGAGTGATACACTCTGCCAGTTAAAGGGATAGTTCACCCAGGTTCGTGACTCTTCTGTTCGAACTTGTTTATCAAAATGAACAAATCTTTTCCAGAGTCAACTCATTCAATTCGTTCGTTGAATGAACCAAATGAAACTTTTTTTCTCTCTTTTTTTTATTGCTCAAAGATACAAAATACCAACAAACATCAAGATACAGATCTTAAATTATTACAAAACAGTCCAAATAGCAGCACAAAAAATAAACACCATAAATCTAAAAAACAAAACAAAAAAAAGAACCAAATGAAACAAAAAGATTTGTTCATTTTGATGAACGAGTTCGAACAGGAGAGTCACGAACGCGCATCACAGAACAGAGCAAGTCGACCATTTGAGCTTATAAAACTTAAACTTTGTTATTTTTTTTTTTTAAATGAGCGATCGTTTCATTTTATAAGACCCTTATTCATCTAAAGCCCTTTGAACAGTTTTCAGTTTGCACTGAAACTGTCTTTTGGACCTTGAACCATTTGGTTCCCATTGAAGTCCATTAAATTGAGAAAAATGCTGGAATGTTTTCATCAAAAACCTTAATTTCTTTTCGACTGAAGAAAGAATGACATGGATATCTTGGATGACATGGGGGTGTAAATTGTCCGCAAAATGTTTTTGACCAGTGAACTACTCCTTTAAGTTTGTCACTGTTATATATTTGTCTTTTTTGTTTGTTTGATTGTTTGTTTACTCAACGAACCCCCTTGACTGTTGTTGTAATTCTTTAAAACCAATAAAAAATAATATATAGCCTAACCTAAGTCTGGTTTTAGCTGGTCTCCCAGGCTGGTTTTAGAGGGGTTTTGAACATATTTGGACATAGATGACCTGACTGGTCTTAGCTGGGAGATCAGCTAAAAGACCATCTGGCAAAACCAGTTAGTTCATTATGATGGTGGACTGATTTATGAAAAACTAAGCTGGAACTATACCCCTAACTTACAGTGCCTATCCAATGACCGTGCGTCACTCTGTAGGTAAAGGCTGGCTTATCTAGTTGATCTAAATGAACGCTGCCTTTGTTTGTATAAAAACACAATATGCATCCATTAGGCTATTACATCAATGGGTTTTGTTTATGAGTCATTCAATAGACTCATCTGGAAAGCTGGTGTATTTTTGGCTGGGCTCAAAACCCTTTATATAGACAAAAACACCAGGTTGCTTCTTCTAGTCTTCATTTATGACTAGAGATGGATGGCAGACTCTTTATTTTGCTATTTCTGATCATCTCAGCATGTGGCGAAGCAGGACCGGAAGGTCTTTCCTGCCCAGAGCACCAACAGGCTTTCGAGAGCTCCTGCTATGAGTTTGTAGCCCTGAAGAGCAGTTTCCTCAGCGCTCAGGCTTGGTGTGAGGGGGGCGGTGGGCACCTGGCCTTCATCCAGAGTGATGAAACCCAGCAATTTCTCCAGAAACACCTGCAGGCAGAGCAGGACTGGTGGATAGGACTAGTGTCTACCTCCATCAACCTCACTCTGGACACGGAAGGTACGGGTTTGACGGCACTAGATTATTGTGAAAGCTTGAATTAATGCTGCCCAGTGATGGTTTAGTTTAAATATTATGGCATTTCTATTATTTAGCAATAGTAAGACATTTAGGCTAAACTATTTTGTCCTAAATGTATGTATTGGGCATACAATACAATACTCAAACTAAACTAAAATACATGAATTTGAGGCACATTTGTCATACATAAACAGCTAGAATGTATGTAATAGTACCGTTTTAAATGTCAATATTTGTCTATAATAAATCTTTTTTTCCAATTTCATATTGTTTGCCCATATTTTAACCATGTTCATCCTTTTTTAACTGAATAAATTTAAATGTTTTCATAATAAACTGATTTGTGCTGATTCTGAATAAGTGCATTTTGAGAATATGATTTTATGATTGAAATGAAAAGGCAAACGTTTAATAATCCATTCCATGACTTTTTGAGTAGAGAAATCACTTGACCTGCATCAATTTTTATGTCCTCAGATGGTTTGATCTGGTTAGATGGTTCAGATGTGGTCTACTCAAACTGGCTCAGTGAGCCGAGGCTGGAAACTGGCTGTGGACACATCAACACACACTCTGGGTTTCACTGGAAGATCTCAAGTAACTGTAGTCAGGAATATTACTTCATTTGTGAATTTGGTGAGTTTTATGCTTTCTTTCTTTTTATAAAATATTTATATATAATTATATGCATAACAATACTCATTAGTTTTCAGTGTTCGGGTAACACATTACAAATACTTCACACATTACATGAGTTATGTAATCAGATTACTTTTTTCAAGTAACAAGTAGCGGATTACTTTTAAAGTTGCAAAATATCTGTTACTTTTTCAGATATGTAACGCAAGTTACTGTTTCCCATTTATTGACTTACACCTCTCCTGTCCTAATGTTAAAATAAATCAAGTGAAATGCGTTGTGTGCACTGTGTGTGAACATGATGCTTCTTGTATTCTAGACTAACTATATGTGAGCATTTACTCACCTCACTTGCACAAAAACAAATTCAGTATTCCTCAAAATGAATAAAAACCATAAAATGCAAACTCAGAATATCATGCAAACCCACAATACAAATATACTGTATATGCAATCTCACTTTATTAATCAAAAGTCTGCATCTGACTTTGAGATCCAATTCAGCCATATAGGCTATAGTAAGCTTAAACTATTGTAGATAAACATCAAATATGTGTTTCCTTTTTTTGCTGAAGTAAGAGTGTTGAACTTTATTCTCCTGCATCATTTCACTTTTGGTGTGAAAGGGCCTTTATATTTGCCATAAACAGAACTAATTTTGTGATTATAAAACAAACAACAAAGGCCAGCCCAGGTAAGAAAAAGTAACGCAAAAGTAGCGTAACACCTTATTTTCCATTCAAGTAGCCTAATTTATTAGGATTTACGCAATATTGTAATGCATTCATTCTTAAAGTAATATTCCCCAACACTCAAATTAAAAAAAAAGACAAGTATGTAATATGAATAAGCCCACTATTGAATAAATAGCTGGTCAGAGACTTAATTTGTCAGTTTGGTGTATTTTAAGCTTTCCTTCTTTTTATATAGTATAATTAAGCATAGGTATGCTCATTAGTTATGTAAAGTGAGTATTATGAATGAGCCCAGTTATATTAAGTTACACCAATAAAATTAATTCATTAGCTTTTAGCTATTTACAGCATGGCAAACAACAGAAAACAAAAATACATTTTGAGATATGCAAGATATCTTAATTGTACGTCTGAGGGAAAAAGGAAAAAAAAAACTTTCATTTGAACATTAGGCTATAAAGGCATTTTTTCTCGAAACATGATGTAGTTTTAAAAATGTTTCTGTAGAACTGGGACGCTCTCTGTCGTGTACGGACAGTACTATCCTGCGGTGTGGTTCAGATCATGTGATCGAGGTTGAGGAGAGTTTCTACGGCAGAAAGACTCCACATTACTGCAGGACCAACATGTCAGCGTCAAACTCCCGCGCAACTTTACCTCAGCATTGCAGCTGGATCGATGTGCGGGATTTAGTCGCAGGTACCGGCCCACACCAACAAAAAAGTACCAAAACAAAGCAAAAACATAGGTTTTATTAAGTATTTAGGCATTTGGAATTATCTTACACTATGAAATTACATAAATATATGGCGCAATAATTCAGTACCATGGTATCCTGATGCACTGTCCCATGAAACTATCGCAGGTGTTTAGTAGGTAATCCGAGAGCATCCTTTTATTTCTAAACCTTATGTCTCCACCTGTCAAGGACAGACAGTGTTTTTGTATGGTGCTTGTGAATTGATGCTCTTTTTCTGGCTCCTTCCTTTTAATTCGAATTCAGAGCAAACAATGTGAAATCTGAAATGCAAACAGAGCTTCACTGCTTTCTTTTACCTGAATATGGGACCTGTGGTCTAATATTTCATCATAACGCATGTAAAGCTGAAAAACAAAGCGAACTTGGAAAAAAGACCAATGAATAGGAGCTACCTGAAAAAGTCTCATTAGGCTAAAGAATTGTGAGAATATTTATTTGTGAACATAAATATTTACTGAGGATTCAGGCAATCTCTTTGTGGAGATGTTTCAATAGTACTTTACTGTTGTTGTCAAAGTGCTTAGTGTTTAAAAAGCATTGAGAATCTGCATCTGTTCTTTTACTGCGTCTCAGTAATGCTGTTTTGGCTGGCTACAGTGATGAATAGTAATGATGAGGTTTGTTGTTGCCTTCCAAGAGCTGTGTAACGGACAGCAGGTTTGCATGGCTGTGGCAGACGGTTCATCTTCTGGAGAGCCGTGTCCTGACCTGGGAAGTTACCTGTCTGTGGAATACCACTGCAAAAACCGTGAGAGATCTTTCATATTCTCTAAAGTACAGTATATCCATGCTGTAAATGGTAAAACTCTTTGTGCTACAAAGCAAGCGTGTTTTTATGGAAGCCCCAAAAAATCATGCTTTGGTGAATCATACATACTATGTCATAACTTTAAAGGGATCAAAAATTCACTTTGAAATAAATGTTTGGTATGTTTTAGCTTACCTCTAGGGCATCCAAGATGTATTTGTTTCCGCAGTAGTTTCAATTTTGAAATTTTTAGGTCAAACCGTTCGTGTCTGTCAGTCATATAATGCAGGTCTATGGTCACCACCTCAAAGAGCATGCACAGAGAAGTCCAAATTAAGGCCCTTTCACACTGAACGCGATTTTGACGCGCGAATGATTCGCGCGATGGTTTTATTTTTTGATCAGCTGTTTGTGTAATGAGTGCTTCCACACCGAACGCGAATCTGCTGCGGCGAAAAAACGACTTTTATTTTTTTCGCTTCGATGTCGATTTTTGAGGCGAAAGAAAAGGCTTCAGCCAATCATATACAGGGAAACAAAGGTGACGTGACCGCAGCAATGACGGACGGACCTTCTGATTGCTTGTGTGTCGAGTCTGTGAATGAATATCTGAAACAAGGACTGGTGGGACGTTGTGCTCGTTCGTTCGTATCGAGCCCAACCGGGTGTTTACAAGGCTTTTCAGTCCATTTGAGCCTTCAATCCGTTTACTAAAAGTGTTTATTTGATTGCATGTAAACACCTGATGAATGGGACAGCTCACCTTCTGCCATATGTTTCTAGCTCCGGTAGTGGGTGCCCCAAACCTTCTTTTCTGCTTTTAAATAAAATAAAAAGCTTGTCTTCACTGGATGATAATGATAGTGATGAAGAAGCTATGTTCCACGTCCCGCAAGTCATAGCACTGTACCGCATTTTTTTGTCTGCATCCTTTTATTTAATCGTCCTTTATATAACAATTCTACAATTTAAAAAAAAATGTAATAAGAAAACATAGAAAATGCACAGCACAGACGTTAATGGAGCCATCACAAACAAACAAACTCTTCGTGGAGAGAGTGTTTGCTCTGATGAATGCTGCGTGGACAAGGAACCAGGCAACTGTGGACCTAAAGTGAACTGGTGAAAGTGAGCTCCACCTGCCAGTAGTTACTGCGAGTTACTGACATGCACATAATTAAAAAGAAGGTCCAATCGAAGCTGCCAGATCATCAGACAAACAATATAAATTCAAAATGCACTGATCGAATCCGGTAAGAACGCATTCATCTTTATCTTTCCTAATGGACGTATGTGCTTATTTGAAATGTGCTATTTAGAGATTGGGATTTTTTTTTTTATAAAGCCTATTAAAGCATCATGTTAACATCACTGCAAAAAGACATCTAATATAAAATCTATATTTATTCACCTATAGGCTATAATAATAAGTATAGAATAGCCTACGTTTTCTGATGAAAATCAGGTCTGCTTTCATCGGCGCGAATGTTTTGGAATGTTGAAGTTCTGAACGTCGCAAATTCGCGTCGCGGCTGATGTGAATGGTTTTGACGCGAAATATTCTCACGCGAACTATTCGCTTTTTCGTTTCGCTTTTCCGTTACGCATCCGGTGTGAAAGGGCCTTTATTAAACATGATTTAATGACTCATAAATGTAAGCACACATTAATTGCCTAAGACACGAAACGAGCAGTTTGTGTGAGAAAACGAACAGTATTTATATTGTTTTTACCTCTGTAACCACAGCCACGTCCAAGTGATCGGCAGGCGCTGGCTGTGGTTAAAAGAGGTAAAAACGATACTAATACTTTAAATGCTGTTCGTTTTCTCACACAAACCGCTTGTTTCGTATCTTAGGCATCAATGTATTCTTATATTTACGAGTCATTAAATCTTTTTTAATTTGGACTTCTCTGTGCATGCTCTTTGAGGTGGTGACCATAGACCTGCATTATATGACTGACAGACAAGAACGGTTTGACCTAAAAATATCAAAATTGAAAATACTGCGGAAGACACCTACATCTTGGATGCCCTTGAGGTAAGCTGAAACATACCTAAAATCAATTTCTAAGTGAACTATCCCTTTAAAAAGTAAAAATTATGACATGCCGTAAACTATTTGCGCTACATACCAGTGCGTTTTTACGAAAGCCCATTTCTCCCACAAAAGCAAAGAATCGTGCTTAGGCAAATCATAATTTTGATACACTAAGTCAAGTTACACTTTATTTTAAGGTGACATAGTTACATTGTACTTGCTCAAATAAGTACTGAGTAAAAAATGTACTTGAGAGTTACGGTTTAGGTTAGTTACTTGTAATTATGCATAATTTACTGTTATTACTATAGTAATAAACATGTAGTAAAGTGTAACTGTCACCTTAAAATAAAGTGTTACCCTAAGTCATAAATATGACACAAAAAAGTTTAAATTAATCACATGCTAAGTCATAATTATGACATAAAAAGTGTTTACAGAACCTCTAAAGGGACATGGTGATGGAAAACATGAGATGGAAGAAAAAATTACATGTCAAAAGTGCTGCGTTCTCTCGCAAAAAACGGTGTATTCCCTCAAAAAAAATTTGGCGTTTACTCATAAAGAACACAACTATTCTCAGAGGAAAGCAAAAGCATTTACATATATTATTTCCTCCAATCTCATATTTTTCTCATTCCATGTCTTTAAAGGCTCTGTATAATTTTGCCGTTTGTCTCATCCATTAGTATGTCATAATTTTGACTTGGTATGTCATCATTTCTTGTTTTATGTCTCATAAAAAGTCAAAATTATGACTTAGTTTGTCATAACATTGTCTTAATTATGTTATATTTAACATTTAACAAAGCATGATTTGTTTTTCTTCATATTTTCTTTTTTTCTTATATATGCAATTAAACACTGTTTTTAAACAAATTCAATTGGCAAATGGCTGCATATTAAAATAAAATGGATAGAGAAACATACTAATGAACCTCCTATTGTTTTTTTTCTTTCTGACTATTAATATATTACAGACATTGAAGTTTTAGAATCAAACTTAGAATAAATAACCTATTGGGGAAAACCTGTGTTTAGGATGAAAAAAAGGACATGGTTAACTTCTATTTCAGCAAACAATGTATATTTTCCATAATGCAGGAGTCTCTGGTGTTATTGTGAAAAGATCTGCAGGTGACGGCGGAGAAGATTCTCTTGTTCAGGTGATCAAATTGATTTTTCAGTGTGACGTTTTTTATTTATTCATATATATATGTCAAGGTTTATTTTGTCATGATGATTTCATGGACTTAGTTATTAAAAATAATGAACCAACAAATGGTGAATCCCCCCCCCCCCCCCAAGTTAGAATATTAATTTACTGGAAATCCTAAACAGGCTTCTGTCTCACTATCTGTGTAATATTTAGGGATTCTCATTACTTTATTTAACTTTATTTAATATTTAACATATTTTATTTTTTACTTGAGTCATTTTCAATGTGAAAACAGATAAATTTATAATTAAGATTGATTCCTAAATGTTACTTTCCTAAACCTTTTTAAGTATCAAAGTACTCAGAGGCTGGGCACTCGCAAAGGGAGTAAAGAGAAATCAGATGAGGACAGGATTTGTTATTCTGATGGACAGAGTGCACTCACTTTGCTATACAGGTAAGACACATTTTTGTGACGTTTATTTTCCATTGAACTCAGGAAAAAATGGTAACACTTTATCACTTTCTCTAGTCCACTTTAGACATTCTACTAACTACAAGCAACTTTGCAACTAAATATCATCATTACATTATTAGCAGACTGTCTGATTAATCTCTGCTAACACTTTTTTTTTTTGATGCTCCTCCAACAGACATTCTACTGACTAAAACTTTGCAAATACACTTTAAGGGGTCATGAACTGCCTTTTTAAATTTTATTATTGTTGCCTGCAGTCAACTTATGATGTTCGCTTGGTTTTTGCATTCAAAAACATCAAAATGAATAAGTAATAGGCTGTTTTGTACCCTAGTTTTGAGCCTAGCTGAAAAGCGCTCGGTTTTTATGGGCGTCTCACATTGAAGACCTGGAAGTAAACGCCCACTGCTGTGAGTGGATTACAGTTTTGCATATTATAATGAGTTTCAACTCGCCCGTCGATGCACTTGGGGGAAATTGTTTTGAAAACGTCCAATGTTGTAAAATGGCAACCGGAATGATTCGCCCATACATGTTCGACCCAGAGTCCGTGTGTTGCACCATTCCTGTCAGATCCAATATAGACGGCACAGCACCGTTCTTTACTCTTAATCGTACTCGTTTGTCATCACGAGGTAGGCATCTACGTTATTTGGCTATGCATGTAATGCATGAATCGGTGGGCGGGGCTAAACTGTGTTGAAGTAGGCGTTGATCTTCTTCTGCGGGGGTGGTGTTTTATCCTCTTTGACGTCATAGTTCCCCACTTTGAAAAACGAGTCGTTTGCTGAGCCTGGTGTCAATAAAAGCTTTTATTGGACTAACAAGGACATTTTTCAGTTCTGAAACTTACAGGATATTCTCAATATGATGACCTCTTAGATGTCAAAAGGAAAAATTGATTTCTCAGTTCATCACCCCTTGATACTTCAGGATTTAGCATTAAGCTTTGTATTAGTAGAAAACCTGTAGTATTTTACAATTACCATGCTTTCCACCCTCATATCCCCGTGAAACGAGCGATTTATGTATTTTTTGTCTGGAAAAAAATCCTCCGATGAAGCAAAAATCGTCATTTTGTATCATTGGAGGATTTTTGGGCCAGCGGCTAAAGACAACAGTCTTGCTGCGTCCCAATTCGCATACTATCCGTCCTAAATAGTATTCGAAAATAGAATTAGTACGTCCCAAATCGTAGTATGTTGAAATGAGTGTTTCAAAGATACCTGGATGGTCTACTATTTCCTGTCAGAATCCGAAGTGTAGATCGATGCACATCTGACGGCTGATATTGCCCACAAACCATTGCGCTTTGGACGAGGATTCGGTTAGAACTACAAACACGAGTAAAAAGTGTTAAGAAACTACAGACACGTAGTCGATACGGAGGACGCGTGAGTCCCGCGGTTGTGTAGAGAGGTTTAGATAAAGAGCTTTGAGTGATTAATTATCAGTATCTCACCTGACGAAAATGAATTTATTCAATGTTGTCCACATTATATTGCATCTGCAGCAGCATTGTAAACTTTTGTAAAGATACGTTTTGCCATTACTTTTTAAATGCACCATTATTCAAATTGCAAACACGAGGAGAGTCTCCGCATGAAATACCCGGCCATGACTGGCAGATCAATGTGCTCTCCGAAACGGTAGGAAATCAAATTAGATAGAATGGAGGATTTTAACTGTGACAAGATGATTGACAGGTCAGTTTACGGTGACAGGATGCACGCAGCACGCGACAGAGCTGTCCGTTTAAGATGATGTGGTAATATGTCCCAAAGCTTGCCTACTCTTTTACTACACACTCAAAAGTATGTACTTTTTCTTCAAAAAGAGTACATACTTTTCTTCAAAAAGAGTACATACTTTTAGGGCGTAGTATAAGTTAGCGAATTGGGACGCAGCATCAGTTGTAGGGGTTGTCCCGCATGTTCTCAACCCGCCCATAGAGGGCGTGATCTCACTCACAGAATGAACACACAGTGTCGGCCATCTTTTTTTGGAAGCTAAGCTAGCAGGCTCTTGTTCTGTGGAGAAAGCTGAGTAGTCGGGGTTACCATCCTCTTTTTCCAGGACATGTCCGGCCGTCGATGTCCGGGATTCAGCTTTTGCTTTCTGCAGTCGCCATTCATTGTTTACATGCACAGCTTTTGTTTCAATCTAACTGAATTCATTCTGATTGGTGAATCTGAATGTAGTGCTTACATGTGATCGGTTGATGTGCGTTTTAACATCGCTAAGAAAATTCCCGCTCCTCCGTGAGAGAAACGAGGCCGTTGCGTCTCACAGGTGTCGCTCATCGGTAATCACACCACCGTAATCACGCGCATTCGTCCCACTCGCCACAGTAAACATAATGAATTGCGACAGTCGAAACGCAAAAGCCGAATCCCGGACATTTTGGGAGTTCTTGAAACACATTTTCAGGCAGACTCATCACGGAGACTCACTAGTAGCCCAGACTTGTTGTTTAACGACTGCGTTCTGTTACCGGTAGGCGTGGCCTCCTAGGGCAGCAAAGCAAGTGCATTCTGGGAGTTGTTGTCTTTCATCCACATAAGCCAAAAATACATTTTCTGGCTTTTCTAAGTCTAGAAAGCTCCAAATTCAAAAAAATAATTTCACATTTCTTCTACATAAATGACACATACACATTCAACTTTCCAGAGGTGAAGTATCCCTTTAAACTTATTCAACTAACTATTCTACTAAACCAAACCTAACAGTCTACTAATACTCTAATAACTGACATGTAGTTGCAAAGTTACTAGTGGACCATCGAAATAAAGTGTAACCAAAAAACCTTGCTGAGGTTTTCATAACTTTTGTTGGATGAAGTTTATAAAGAAAGTTGATCTGTATGTATTTGTATTTTCTCCCAGCTGCTCAAATTGTGTAAATAAGCCTGAAAAAATCGATTTGAGGCTAGAAAACCCTAACTGTGATGAAATTAACTGGTATGTGGAAGGAGACAGTAAGTCAAAGAAAAAGGTAAGTACAGCATTTCAAATGTATGTAATGATGTTATTTTCAATATTACTATATCAACTGAATCAAATTGCTATAGCTTTTTAACTTTTGAATGATATGCAGATGCTTCTCTAATTTTTATAATAACTGGCTTTTTCACATTTACATTGTTTTGTTTCTAGGAAGACAGTTTTAATAAAGACTGCTTAAAAAATGGCAAAAAGGTGCTGGAACTACAAGACGATGATGATAACACATTGGAAGTTAAAGCTAAAGCGATTAGATCTCTCAAGAAGGACATCCTCGTTGTGGTGGCTTGTGCGTTTATTTCACTTTTTTTTTTAATACAGAATCAATTGAATTACATCTATGTGTACATCTATCTAATAACTTTTTCTGTATGATTTAGGCCAAAAAGGTGGAACAACTTCTTATGGGGAGCACATCATACTCTATTCCTTACTAGAGATAGACAAGAATCAGCTCAAGGACGACATCAAAGGACAATTGACTCAAACTAATAGACCAGACGACACAGAAGAGGTAAAAAGGATGAATAATATATAATAAACAAGACTTCATTTGTAGGCCTAGCAATGAAAAAAGGTGTTTTTGTGGTTTTCTGCACCAATCTCTATTCCCAAATATCCATTTCCCACTTCCAGATCAAAGAGGATCTTCTTTCAGATGTTAGTTTTTTGTTAGAAGACTCTGAAGCACTCCAGGAACCATCAGACGTACAGTTCTACGCTGATGCTTTGAAAAGCATCATTAACGACGAGGGCAAAGTGAATGTTGATGCTCAGGTAGCACTGTGACCAAACATATCATTAGACATGTGATCAAATGTTACTCATAATGGCTGATGAGGCACTTTTCTTTCACAGGAGCTTGCTGGTTCCATACTAGATGTTCTTAGTGAATCCCTCACATCCTTCGATCTGACCCCAGATAACATCACTGCACTAACTGGCACAGTCAAAATCCTCCTTGAGTGCGCTAGTCACATTCTCGGTGCCTTCAATAAGGACAAAGAGGTACGTTTTTTTTACAAAAATTGTCTGATTAAACCGGCAGATCTATTCTTTCTTTTGATTGTTGGTTTAAAGACCACACTAATTTATTTTTTTTGTTTAATGTGAATTTTTTGAAAATTGAAAAACATGGATTCCGGTTTGAGCATGTTTTGTTCAGTTTGTTTAAAAGTAAATAACGCTCCCCACAGAAGAAAGGGTAACACTTTATTTCGATGGTCCACTTTAGACATTTTACTAACTATAAGTAACTGTGCAACTATGTCGACTATCTCTTATTAGTATTAGTAGGCTGTCAGCTAAATATCTGCTAACATTTAAAGGGTAATTCCACTGGTGTAGACATGTACATGTATTGAAAGTGGTTCATATATGTATTAGAATAGTATTATAAATTTCTAATTTGGGTCCTTCTTGGCCGATAAAAGGCAGAAAATGACTTTTTAGTGCTTGTGGATTGTAGACAACAATCCCCATAGTGCATTGCAATGCTTAGCTTCGCAGGCCACTCCCACTACTCCGCCCATCAATGTAGACTAGAGTTGAGCTCCACTCTACGCTACCACCTGGAAATCATTTTGCACAATGAAATCAGATAATGCACGCTAATATAATTTGACAATGTAAGAGCGTCAAGTTGGCGCCCATCATTAAGTGTCAACCCGACAACTGTCATTAAGTGTCATTCACTCAGTTATGACATTTTTAATGCAAATATGACATTGTTTGAGATGTCTTTGTTATGACACCTTGACAAAAACCAATTCATCATTACCTGTCAGTGTCTTTGTTATGACAACTTGACATTACTAAGACAACACAACCTGTCATAAACCTGATTAATTATCAAACTTAAGAAACCACCTAGCTTTATTGGTTAACATTACATTAAACTGTCAGGTGGTTGGTTTTGACATTGGCTACCATGAAGCCATTATAACTTTTTAATGACAAATTCAATCAGTACCACTGTAGTTGAGGTCACGAAAAATATTCACAGTTATAATGGCCTCATGACAGCCAATCTCTAAGCCAACCACATGACAGTTTAACTTCATTTAATGTCAAGTTGTCATGCAAAGACACCGACAGGTTATGATTTTATGGTTTATGTCAAGATGTCATAACAAAGACATCTCAAACAATGTCATAATTGCATTCAAAATGTCATTGAGCGAAAGACACTTAATGACAGTTGTCATAAACATGCATAAACCCTATTTCATATTCAACACATATGTCATGTCATGGTTATAAAGGTGTCATGTCAGTCTTATGCACATGACCATGTCCCTTGAGTGGCTCTATCATAGCATAGCTAATTTAACGTTTGGTGAAATTAAGATGCACTAAAAACTCAAAGAAATATCACTTTGATTAAGTGAATTGCATGGCCTTTATAATAAATAATCTTTTTAATTTGTGTCAATGTTTTTGTCTTTTGGAAAATAAATATTTTGGATTCAAATATTTAATCTAAATTTAAGGTTTGACCCAAAACAGTATCATTTGAGAGATAAAAAAATTAATGGCTGTAACAAATTAGATTTTTTTTTTTTTTTAAGTTTATGCAAAATATAATTTTGTTCAGTCCATGTTAAACTGCATGACATGGAAGGTTTTCTTGTTGCTGATCCGAGATTATCTAGCAGTTTGCACCAGTTAATGACTAGGTGTTGACTATCATGTTCTTAAACAGTTAACTAAGTGAAGAAATCTATTGATGTATTCTCATTGCCTTTCAGTCTGATATCTATGGTAATATTGTCAATGTAGCGGACAATGTGCAGACATTCCTGCTAATAAATAAATTACCTGATCTGGAGCCTGACATCATCATCACTCCTCATATCAGTGTTTACGTCAACAGGTAGGACAATCAGAGTTCAATTAATTACTGTGATCAGTGGAAATAAAACTGAACATTGAAAACATTTTGTGAGTTTTGATTATTTATCCTGGTTAGGTTATCTCCACCTAACCTTCAGAAAGAGCCTTTCAGTTTCCAGAACAGTCTAACCAGCTTCAAGCTTCCAAATCTGGGCTCTGATATAATACTGCCTGTAGATGAGCCAGTGGATGTGAAAGTGAGTGTTTGTCATTCACCACAAGCCGTAAAACATCTATACGAGACTTAATGAGATCATTTTTTTGGCCTTTCATATAATTATTTACTCAAGTTTGTTGAGGAAACTTCAGCAAGTGTCAGATTTCTGAGTTCATTTCGATTTCATGTTCCATTAAAAACTTATTAGTTAAAAGTGCAACTAAAAATGTCACTTTTCCTGATATAGAGCAGACAATTTTAATTTGTTTAGTCAGGAATGATTCAAATTTGCAACCTTTTGAAATGAAATATTCCTCTGAGCCACATTGCTTTAATTTCAGGATTTCAGTTGAATGCTATAATTTAGGTCTAGGGTGCATTTTGTTATATGCTGTACTACAGATACTTTACACATATAATACAGTACACATACCTGTCCTCTTTTTACAGATGTCAGAATTTAACATCGATCCATGGATTGAAGGTCAGCCCATTCATAGTTTTGTGGCTGGTTTGTCCCTCTCCAAAACAGACGGCTCTGTCATTCCAGTGGCAAACCTCACTGAGGAGATTGAGGTAAAAAGACAAATGACCTCTTGACAGTAATTAGAGCTGGAAAGGTGCAGTGTGTAATTTGTGTGCCACTAGCATCACCAAATGGAATTACAAAAATAACAAATGGACTTGTAAAAGTCATTTTTGAAACTGGGGAAATAAGTTCTCAAAAGCGCTTCTCGTTCTAAACCCCGCTTTTAACCCCGGGTAAAGAAACATTTCAAGTGTGATTAGCACCAAATTTTTGGTTTGCACTCTCACGCTAATTTGCCCAATTTAATTAATTTTGCCCTTAAACCACGAGCTGTCAACATTACATATACTGAACCTTTAACCAAGGGTTTAGAAATGGACAGTTTACCCCTGATTACCCAGGAGTAATCGACAACCATGGGTAAATTATGATCTAAATTATGATTATCTTGCTAGTGAAGCAAGATATCCCATGATTCTGTTTGACCAAGGTTTAGAACAACCGGTATGAAAATCCCTTTTAAATTTCATTCAAAAGCTGCCTTGAGTGGGCATGCTGTTGGACAGGGGAAGAATTTTACACTTATAAAAGTTTATGTCATTAGAATTTGTAAATAGTAAAGAGATTTTACTGTTGAAAAGTTCTTACTTGTCTCAAATGTCTCTTCGCTCAATCTCCAGATCTTTTTACCAAGGCTGGTGGACACAGCAGTAAACAGCTCATTTCTAGATCTGAGAAACTTCAGCACTTCAATGATCAATATAACCACCCCCAACATACCTCTGGTCTTAAAGTTACGTCCATCTGAAGAGTTAACACTATTGGTACTGCTGGGTTATCAGAACTATCCTACTGAGGAAAACCACGTGGCCAAAGTTACACTTCCTCAACAAGGAGATTCACAAGGTGAGTCGTATGATGGAAACAACACCAATGGTTTGTTAACAATGGGAGCTCAAACAAACACTTTTGTTCTTTTTGTAATCTATTCATACAGACGAAAGGTACACATGGGTACTGGGCCCCAGTGACATGGGAATAGACGTGGGCATTTACTTCCTCCTCATACGACCTGTTGTTTCTCCGGGCGTTAAGTCTATTAATGCATCAGTAACAATTACATCCATAACTGCTCAGTGCATTTTCTGGGAAGAAACCAGATCCAACTGGAGTGACTGTGGCTGTAGGGTGAGTGGTGTCTTTCTTTTTGTGTGTCAATGGTGGAAACTATAAATGTAAACATTGCTGACCTCTGACCTAATATTAAGGCTCTGTTTACCCCTTGTATTAAGTTGCATTTTGGTCGATCGGATCACAAGTGGACGACGCTAAATACAAGTGTAAGCAGGGTCTAAAATGTTTTGAGCTAGCCAGATGCTATTTAAACGGTTGGCTGGAGACCAAAGTTAGGTTTAGAGATGAAAAACATACCAAGCACAATGTTCTCTCACCATTCCTGATTTCTAACACACTTAAGACAGTCAGAGCAGAAACGAAAGCTGCTGCTCTCTGTATGTGTTTCCACTGTCTCCGGTTGTTTTCATATGTAAATTGCGCAAGCTTATTTTGTCCATTATATCAAAAGATCTGAAAAAGGCCATACATTTACTCTCCCATAGAAGAAATCAAGACAGAAGTGGTTAAAAGCGGACAAAAGAGGCAGATTAAAACACCAGGTGTAAACAGGTGTAATCATTCCACTGCAGGCGAGCTTGACGAATGGCAAGGCAGGGCAAGGCAAGGCAAGGTATAGCAGGGCAAGGCAAGGTAAAGCAGGGCAAGGCAAGGTAGGGCAGGGCAAGGCAAGGTAAAGCAGGGCAAGGCAAGGTATAGCAGGGCAAGGCAAGGTAAAGCAGGGCAAGGCAAGGTATAGCAGGGCAAGGCAAGGTAAAGCAGGGCAAGGCAAGGTAGGGCAGGGCAGGGCAAGGTAGGGCAAGGCAAGGTAGAGCAAGGCAAGGTAGGGCAGGGCAGGGTAGAGCAAGGCAAAGTAGAGCAAGGCAGGTCAAGGCAGGGTAGGACAAGGCAAAGTAGGGCAAGGCAAGGTAGGGCAAGGCAAGGGCAAAGTAGAGCAAGGCAGGTCAGGGCAGGGTAGGCCAAGGCAAAGTAGAGCAAGGCAGGGTAGGGCAAGGTAGGGCAGGGCAGGGGAGGCCAAGGCAAAGTAGGGCAAGGCAGGACAAGGCAAGGTAGGGCAAGACATGTCAAGGCAGGGTAGGGCAGGGCAGGGTAGGGCAAGGCAAGGTAGGGCAAGACATGTCAAGGCAGGGCAGGGCAGGGTAGGACAAGGCAGGGTAGGGTAGGGCAAGGCAGGGTAGGGCAAGGCAGGGCAAGGCAAAGTAGGGCAATGTAGGGCAAGGCATGTCAAAACAGGGTAGGGCAGGGTAGGGCAAGGCAGGGCAAGGCAAGGCAGGGCAAGGCATTGCATTGAACTCACCCGGCAGTTGTTACACAAACAATACTTAAGGAACAAAGCAAATATGAGGGCTTAAATACACACGGCTAAATGACAAGACAAGGGACACCTTTGAACATAATCAAGACAATTAAGACAAGATGGGACACGTGGCACGATCACAAGACTAGAACAGGGAATCACATGACAAGACATGACTGACATGAAAAATTAACCAAAACAAGACGTGACAACGGGAATGTGTCTCCCTCGTCTACTTGTGATCCGATCGACCAAAACGCATCCTTAATACCAGGTTTAAACAAGTGAAGTTTAAGTAAACAATGAATCATTGAAATATAAATGACGTTTGCTATCAGTCAGTTTGTTAAAGACCAACAAGGTCAAAAGTTTAGTTGTGAGATAACACTCTTCTTTATTCTTTAGGTTGGCCCTAAAACGACTGCAGAAGTTACTCAGTGCCTGTGTAACCATTTAACGTTTTTTGGGAACAGTTTCTTTGTCATGCCCAATACGGTAGATCCATCCAAGTCTGCTGAGCTTTTTTCCAACTTTGCGAATAACCCAGTGGTGGTGTGCTTTATCGGGTCTATCTTCTTAGCTTACATCCTGACCGCGGCATGGGCGCGCAGAAAGGACCTGCAGGACAAAGCCAAGGTCTGTCTAACTTTACTGCATCTATAGTCTCTAGACCCTGGCCTAGCCAACCTTGAATTCTTTGATTTAAAGTCATGCTGAAACATAATTGATCCTATTTACTTTCTTAACCCTTTGAACCCTTAAATGACAGTCATAAAAATATATATTTTTTAATGGAACAGTTTATTGAAACTAAAAATGTTTTTTTTGTATCATATTTGATTCAGGCTTTTATGCTTCATACGGAGCTTATACTCAAATAGGAAAAATAACACCTTATTTTTATTCAGGGGCTCATAATAAGCAACAAAATATGCAATTTTGGGGAATGGGTGATATTTACATGGCTTGAAATATAGATTATTAATTATTGATATATAAATATATAACAGTATAGCTACTATTATTAAGTAAGTGATACTGTATATAACTTACATAATATATATATATATATATATATACATTAGTTATCACTCTATATCTCCCAATAATATGTCTTAGTAGGATGTTATTTAAATGGTGGGGCAGAACAGATAATGCAATTCAATACAATGATAATTTAGAGATGGACAAATAAACGTTTCCTCAAAAGCCTGATGGCTCATATTTGATAGTCACGTTTTAACAAGATTTTTCTAAAAAATGATGTGATAATCTTAAAAGATATATTCTTTGAAGGTGAAGATTTCTGTGCTAGAGGACAATGATCCCTTCGCTGAGTACCGATACTTGCTGAAGGTCAGCACTGGACATCGCATGGGAGCCTCCACTTCATCGCGGGTTAGCATGTGCTTTTATCGTAAGCACTTCTTCAGGAATTCTGATCATATGTTGTTACATATAACTCTGCATTGTCACTTCAGGTCATTGTGACTCTACAAGGTGCAGAGGGAGAATGTGAGCCCCATCACCTCACTGACCCCGATAAGCCAGTGTTTGAAAGGGGAGGAGTGGACCTGTTCTTACTGACCACTGCCTTCCCATTGGGAGAGTTGCAGAGCATCAGACTGTGGCATGACAACTCAGGAGATCATCCTGCTTGGTAAAATGGTGTTAAAAGAACAGTTTACCTAGTCCTACAGTCCACTCACCTTCACTATTATTCCTTAAGGGGCAGACACACTACACTTTTCATTCAGTTGACTTCCATTCATACACATGTGAATGCGGTAGAAAAGAAACACAAGCTCAAGCGGAGAAATTTTCGCTGCTTTCCAAAAATCAAGTTGAAATTCTGCCCTGTGAATTTATTTTTATTCATTTAGCATTTTATCCAAAGCGACTTACAATTGCTATATATGTAAGAGGTCGCACACCTATGGAGCAACTAAGGGTTAAGTGTCTTGCTCAGGGACACTAGTGGATTCGAACCCGGGTCTCTCACACCAAAGGCATGTGTCTTATCCACTTTGAAGACGTATGACCAATAGAAGACTGATCCGCCACTCCATTAACTTTTCTTGCTGAATTAAAAGAAGGCAAACTTTAAATAAGCAAGATTGCAGTTTGTAGATTGCATATTGAATAGTGAATTATGTTTTTAGTGAGATGTCATTTTGCGACCATTGCAGTGTCTATTGAAATTCCACGTGCTCAAAGTCTAGTGTGATCGCAGCTTAAAGTGTTAAATAAATTAAAATAAATAAAGTAAAAAATAAATAGAAAGTATTTTTTTTTCAAAGCGCTAACTAACTAAAATGTTTTATTCATAATTGCATGTTAATTGCAATTCAATGAAAATGTATTATAGTTTAGATTTATATTCAATGCAGTGATCTGAACTGAACATTTTTTTGACTCAATTAAGCAGGACTTAAGTACATCTTTATATATAATTTCATAATCACTTATATTGTCTGAAATATGGTTAGTGCACTGCACAATGTACTGACAAGCATTTATCACCAAAAAAACATATTTAAAAGTTTTTTCCTTGAAAAAAAAAAGCATTCTTCAATATGCAAATTAGCCCGCCTCAACTCACTCACACCAGCTCAGAGATCCACTCATTGACGATCACACGTTTTGGTTACAAGGTAGATTGTGGCATCAGAAACACCAGCGATTTCAAACAGTTTTTCTGCAGTTTTTGAGAAGTCAGTACTCAGAAATGGTTCTGACATATGAATTTGTATATGGTTTGTCTTAATGCATATTAAAAACACCACAGACATATAAACAACATTAAATGTTTGATTTTAATCACAAGCGAACTTTAATGTAATTTCTATTAAACCTGAA
The DNA here is from genome assembly GCF_016745375.1 of Pimephales promelas. The sequence continues at coordinate 1,779,269 of NW_024121399.1, read as the reverse complement.
TGTCATGTATTTAAATATTTGCAATTACACATTTGTATCGATGCAATATAGTACAATTTTAAATATATTCCCCTTAAGTTAATATTGAATAACACACAGTCGTAATAATCAATCACTTTGCATGTGCTTTTGTATGTACTGTAATTTCGAACACATTAAAATAAGTGTATACTTCTTTTAAATCACAACAATGATTTTAAATATTAAAGTACCTTAAAGTAAAACTTTTTATTTGACATTATTACAAAAATGCATGCTTTAAAAGAGTTTGTAAAGAGATAATCATGGAAGTGCAAGTGGCCTATAATTTCATTAAAACTATATTATCTGCAAGTACAGATTTTTTTAAACATACTTTTACATTTTAAAGTGCGCTACAAGTGCACATTCAATTGAATTAAGAGCACTTCTTTTCCCACCAAGGCTAGCATGTTTGAAAAATGTATTTTTTATATCTCAGGTATGTTAACTCAGTGATGGTTGAAGACCTGCAGACTGAGCAGAAGTGGCACTTCTTGTGCAGCTCGTGGCTGGCTGTTGATATAGATGATTGTACTGTTGAAAGAGTGTTTCCCGTTGCGTCAGAGATGGAGATGAAAGGCTTCAGGTGAGTTCACCATCTCGCCGTGCAGCTTTTCAAATAAGGATAATGCAACTAAAAGACTTTCCTTTTATTGCAGCAATTTATTCTTCATGAAGACAACAACAGACTTCTGTGACGGCCACATCTGGTACTCTGTGGTCAGTCGACCCCCCAGCAGTAACTTCACCCGTGTGCAGCGTGTCTCGTGCTGTTTCTCAGTGCTGCTCTGCTCCATGTTGACCAGTATCATGTTCTACGGGATTCCCACAGACCCCTCTGAGCAGACAATGGATATGGGTATGATTCAAAAAGTAATGGTTGTACTTTATTTCAGTTGTCCACTTTAGACATTCTACAACTACATATCAGCTAACTTTCTTTAATTATCAACTACATGTCTACTAACTGTCAGTAGAATGTTTAAAGTGAACTATTGAAATACTGTTACCGTAACATAATTATATAATAGTCCTACTTGTGTTGAATGGTATGGAAATAAACTATTTATTAACTTCTAAATCCACTTTTTGCAAAGTCTATTCAAAGATTCAATTGTCTTGCCACAATACTGTAATCGTGTCTTTGAATGACGTCAGTTTTTAAAAAACTGTATGTGCTTTTATATATATGAGTAATTAAAAAAAAAATCATATAAATAATTGAACATTTGGATTGATTGACAGCTCTAGTTAAAACTGATGTTTGGTGGGTGTTTGGATTCTCTTTCATCCAAAGGCCAGATTCAACTGACCTGGACTCAGGTGAAGATTGGCATCCAGAGCTCCTTTATAGTGTTCCCCGTGAACCTACTAATTGTGGGAATCTTCAGACACTCACGTCCCCGAAAAAAGAAGACAAAGAAACAAAAGGCACAAAAGCAGCCTGAGCCTCCTCAGAAGGAGAAAGAGATCCCATATGAGACCTTCTCTCCACATGTTGAGAACGATTTAACAGAAGATTTCATTATCAGTGTAAGTCCTCCATGTTTAATTAATTATGCACATTATTTTTCTTTAAACAAAAAGTACAGTATGTTTCAGAAATTCAGCTAGTGATGATAACAGGTGATGTACTTAGTATATGCCATCAGTGCTGCATTCATGTACCTATACTTTTAATACTAAGGTTCTTTATTGGCATTGATGGTTCCATGAAGAATCTTTAACATATGGAACCTTTCCATTGCACAAAAGGTTCTTTATAGTGGAAAAGTTCTTTAGGTTAATAATGTTCTTCACACAAAGAGAAAATGATTCTTTTTGGAATTGTTTACTTAAAGGGTTAGTTCACCCAAAAATGAATAGTCTGTCAGTATTTACTCACCCTCATGTTGTTCCAACCCCGTAAGACTTTCATTCATCTTCGGAACACAAATTAAGATATTTTTGATGAAATCTGAGAGCTGGATCACTCCTCCATAAAAGTCCATAGGCTTCTTGAGGGATTGAAACTTGGCGGCCTCGAAAAGTTATTAAAGACATCGTTAAAATAGTCCAAGTGACTACAGTGGCTCAATCTTAACTTTATCAAATGACGAGAACACTTTTTGTGCGCAAAACCCCCCAAAAAATAACGACTTTATTTCAACTATTTATTTTCTTCTCTCTCTGCCTCGAGTCAGGTTATTAGTTTAACAGCGTATGATCTGTTGTTGTACGTCACACGCATCACACACATGACCAGCGTCGGCCAATAGTGAGCCTACGTGTGACGTAGCTCTGCGCAATTACACTAGTTTAACTGACTCGAGGCCCAAAGAGAAGGAAATGAATAGTTGAAATAAAGTCGTTATTTTTGTTGTTGTTTTTTGTTCACAAAAAGCATTCTCGTCGTTTGATAAACTCAAGATTGAGCCACTGTAGTCACTTGGACTATTTTAACGATGTCTTTAATAACTTTCCGAGGCCGGCAAGTTTCAATCTCTCAAGAAGCCTATGGACTAGTATGGAAGAGTGATCCAGCTCTCAGATTTCATCAAAAATATCTTAATTTGTGTTCCGAAGATGAACGAAAGTCTTACGCGGTTGGAAGAACATGGGGTGAGTAAATACTGACAGACTTTTAATTATTGGGTGAACTATCCCTTTAAAGGGAACAACAAAAATGGTTCTTCTATGGAATCGAGATCCCCTTTTGGAACCTTTAGTTTCAATAGTGTACATACTGAATAAAAGTAATTAAAAAAAATCAATGACCTCAAACCAACATATAGGAATATAATTGTTATTACTTGTTGTGTTTATTGCTGCATTATCTAGCCAAAATGGACATATTTTATAATTTTTCAGTAAGACTTTATCTTACATGTACTTGCTATAGTAATAACAGTAAATTGGGCATAATTACAACAAGCAACTAACCCTAACCCTAATTACATGTAAGTATTATTAGTACGTAAATATATTATTACACTGTAAAAAGGACACCTTAAAATAAAGTGTAACTATTTTTCATTAGGACATACAGAGAATCACATTCTTGTTTGGAAATGCCATGAGATGCAAAACACAGCAGAACCCTGGTCAAGCAGACCTCAGCACTTTACTGTCAGAGCTGCAGAACCTCATCGAACAACAGCACTTCATACACAAAAACGACACCTCCTCAGTTTTCTGGGCCTATACCCATCATCTGTTTAGACAACTTGAAAACTTGGAGGGAGAAGTGAAGCTGCTGGGGCCTTCAGGCTTTTCTAGGCCAGGGTGCTACAGCCAAGTTTTACAGCAGATCCAGAGCATGAAGAAACTGCTGGAAAGTCTGTGTTCCTCCAGACCCCTCATCGAGCAGCAGACCCGTAGTTTGAGCCCCAAAAAAGACAGCGGCAGCAGGAAGGGTCTCCCATGGTGGTTTGTGTTTGTGGGTTGGCTTCTTGTTGCAGCCACAAGTGTGATATCAGGATACTTTACCATGTTGTATGGACTGAAATATGGAAAGGATCGCTCGATCAGTTGGATAATCACCATTGCGATGTCCTTCACTGAGAGCCTCTTCTTTACCCAGCCCATAAAAGTAAAGAGCTGCAGTCTAAATGCTATATATTTGTATTGTATTCACATTTATGTTTTTTTGACTATGTTATTGTGCGTTTCATATGGCAGGTGTTTTGTTTGGCAATTTTCTTTGCGTTGGTGGTGAAGAAAATCAATTTTGAGGATGCAGAACTTGTTGACTCTTTAAGGAAGAAAACAACCACTTGCTCAGGTAATTGGAAATCAGGGACGCGGATAAAATAGCCAACCCTTGTGAGAAGAAATGAGCTCAAACGTGTTGAATATGCAGTTGTTGTCCTTCAAATCTTAAAGGGATAGTTCACCCAAAAATGTGAATTCTGTCATTAATTACTCGACCTCATGTCGCTCCAAATTGATAAGACTTTCGTTCATCTTCAGAACACAAATGAAGATATTGTTAATGAAATCTTTCTGAGAGCTTTCTGTCCCACCATCGACAGCTACACAACTACCACTTTGACGGTTCATAAAGAGATCGCAAAACTAATCCATATGAGTGGATTTATCCAAATTTTCTGAAGAGACTTAAAGGAGTACCTCACTTTAAAAAAAAACTTTTGCTGATAATTTACTCACCCCCATGTCATCCAAGATATTCATGTCATTCTTTCTTCAGTCGAAAACGAATTAAGCACTCCAGGATTTTTCTCCAGATAATGGACTTCAATGGGAACCAAATGGTTCAAGGTCCAAAAGACACTTTCAGTGCAAACTGCAAACTGTTCAAAGGGCTTTAAACTATTTCAGACGATGAATAAGGGTCTTATCAAGCGAAAAAATCTGTCATTTCAAAAATCAATAACAAAGTTTAAGTTTTATAAGCTCAAATGGTCGCCTTGCTCTGTTCTGTGATGCATGTTCGTGACTCTTCTGTTCGAACTCGTTTATCAAAATGAATAAATCTTTTTTCATGTCATTTGGTTCATTAAACGAACGAAATGAACGAGTTGACTCAGGAAAAGATCTGTTCATTTTGATAAACAAGTTTGAATAGGAGAGTCACGAACGCGCATCACAGAACAGAGCAAGGCGAGCATTTGAGCTTATAAACCTTAAACTTTGTTATTTATTCATTAATGGAGCGATTGTTTCGCTTGATAAGACCCTTATTCATCGTCTGAAGTCGTTTAAAGCCCTTTGAACAGTTTGGAGTTTGCACTGAAACTCTCATTTGGACCTTGAACCGTTTGGTTCCCATTGAAGTGCATTATATGGAGAAAAATCCTGGAATGTTTTCATCAAAAACCTTCATTTCTTTTCGACTGAAGAAAGAACGACATGGACATCTTGCATGACATGGAGGTGAGTAAATTATCAGCAAAAGTTTTTTTTTTTTAAGTGAACTATTCGCTCTTTATGATGAACAGATTGAATTTAGGCTTTTATTCACATTTAAGCAGCGGACATAAACAGAAGCTCAACCGAACCTGCTTGACGCAAGAGAATAATGGATAGGATAAGAAAATAAAACCTCTTTCTGAAGCTCAAACGTGCTGTGTAACACAATAATGAACCTCATTGGTTCATGCACGTCAAGTGAACATGTTTTTGGTCCGTTTACCACAACTTATGTGTGAGTTGAATGTTTATATGTGAGTTAAAGACTAAATTCAATCTGTTCATCATAAAAAGCGATCGAGTCTCTTCAGAAAGTTATAGACAATAGTAATTATGAAATCATTTAATCATTATAATAATAATCTAATAATTATGAAATCCTCTTTTAAAGGATACTATTCCTGTAATAATACTACTGTACTTCTAAAAGTATGCCAAAGTGCACTTGTTTTTCATAGGGGAATGTCTCTCTCATATCTTTGTGATTTGTTGTGATTTGTTACTTTCAATCACGATCTCTTCAATAGATGGTCTCAATGGAGTGCGACTTGCTAAGAGGGATTGTACACACCGCTTCTATAAGCCTCCACCTTCCAGTGATATTGAAAAGATTAAGAGAAATATGGTCAAACAGCAGAAAGCACGAGCGCTCATCATGGAGATTTTAGGTAGGTTCCCTTTCAGCCGATGACAATGTAAAAGAACGGTTGTGCACAGACCTGTATTTCTTTTGCAGTTTTTCTTGGGTTCTTGTGGATGCTTCTCTTGGTGGCATATGGTCAGCGAGATGAAAATGGATTCTACCTCACACACCACATCCGGCAGAGCTTCAGCGCTGGCATTTCAGACAGTATGAACCACAATGATGTGTTCGCCTGGGCTAATAGTGTACTTCTTAGTAACCTGTTTGGAAAATATCCAGGTAGGTCCATTATCTTGATTTGTCAAGTTTGATTTGTTAGTTTAAACCCATCACATTATTGACTGATGTGTTTAAAGGAGTAGTTCACTTTTAAATACACTTTTGCTGATAATTTACTCACCCCCATGTCATCCAAGATGTCCATGTCATTCTTTCTTCAGTCGAAAAGAAATTAAGGTTTTTGATGAAAACATTCCAGGATTTTTCTCCATATAATGGACTTCAATGGGAACCAAACGGTTCAAGGTCCAAAAGACACTTGAACTTGACACCTTGAACTGTTTGGTTCCCATTGAAGTTCATTATATGGAGAAAAATGCTGGAATGTTTTCATCAAAAACCTTAATTTCTTTTCGACTGAAGAAAGAAAGACATGGACATCTTGGATGACATGGGGGTGAGTAAATTATCAGCAAAATTTTTTTTCAAAAGTGAACTACTCCTTTAATGACTACTTCATTTTAATTTCCAAGGCTTTATAACAGATGGAAACTCAAAACTTGTTGGGGGTGCTCGTCTTCGTCAAGTTAGAGTGACGAGAGACTCTTGCAAGATTGCCAAGTCCATGCGTCACGCTGTTCCCCATTGCAATGTCCCTTACTCGTGGGAAAATGAGGACATGGGTTCTTACGGTCCTGGCTGGGAAGAGTTTAATTTTGTAAATGGCTCTGAGGACACCGTCACAGCTTGGCAGTACCAAAGCCAGTCCACGCTCAAAGCAGTTCCCGTTTGGGGTATGATTGCACTTTATAGAGGAGGAGGCTATGTTATGGACCTCGGTTCTGACCAGCAAAACGCGAGCAGGTGAGTAATCGCATAAATACGACCTCCATTTTAGTTGGACCAGAGTTGCTGCGTCCGAAATCGCATACTCTCTTAGTAGTTCACTTTAAAAAAAAAACTTTTGCTGATAATTTACTCACCCCATGTCAATCCAAGATATCCAAGTCTTTTTTTCTTCAGTCGAAAAGAAACTAAGGTTTATGATGAAAACATTTCAGGATTTTTCTTCATATAATGGACTTCAATGGGAACCAAACAGTTCAAGGTCCAAATGAGAGTTTCAGTGCAAACTGCAAAGTGTTCAAAGGGCTTTAAACGATTTCAGACGATGAATAAGGGTCTTATCAAGCGAAACGATCACTCATTTAATGAATAAATAACAAAGTTTACGTTTTATAAGCTCAAATGGTCGCCTTGCTCTGTTCTGTGATGCGTGTTTGTGACTCTCCTGTTTGAACTCGTTCATCAAAATGAAAGAATCTTCTCCAGAGTCAACTCGTTAATTTCGTTCGTTGAATGAACCGAATGACACGGAAAAAGATTCATTCATTTTGATGAACGAGTTCGAACAGGAGAGTCACGAACGCGCATCACAGAACAGAGCAAGGCGAGCATTTGAGCTTATAAAACTTAAACTTTTTTTTTTTTAATGAGCAATCGTTTTGCTTGATAAGACCCTTATTCATCGTCTGAAATCGTTTAAAGCCATTTGAACAGTTTGCTGTTTGCACTGAAACTGTCTTTTGGACCTTGAACCGTTTGGTTCCCAGTGAAGTCCATTATATGGAGAAAAATCCTGGAATGTTTTCATCAAAAAACTTAATTTGTTTTCGACTGAAGAAAGAATGACATGGACATCTTGGATGACCTGGGGTTTTTTTTTTAAAGTGAACTACTCCTTTAATTGTCCTAATTGAACTAAAATCTAATCCTGGCTTAATCTAAATCCTGTCTGTGAAACTGTGCCTACATACAATGATGTAATTAAGCCCTGCTTGAGTGGGTCTAAAAAGCACTCTAAGGTTTAGCTAAATGGATTCAACATAAATTTAAGCTATAATACTTTTTTATCGAGTAGCATGTAGTTACGTGTCTGAAAAACATTCCATTTACACTTAAGTCTATTATTGACATAATAAATACTCTCTTTAAAAGTATACTTCTTTTTCACAAGGGTTTATTTTATCCATACTATCCTAATGACATGCCTCCTTTCAACCAACAGGAAGCTTCAATATCTATTTGACTCCACCTGGTTGGATGTGTACACAAGGGCGGTTTTTGCAGAGTTTACGGTGTACAACGCTAATGTCAACCTGTTCTGCATTGTCACGCTGATACTGGAGAGCACTGCAGTGGGTGAGGAAAAAGAACAAGCATTCCCATATATATAAAACCATCATGTTTTATTGCAAAGCTGAGCTGACGCTCTTATTTTTCAGGCGCGTTTCAGTTTCACAGCGTGGTGCAGAGTGTCCGTCTCTACCAGTCCACAGGTGGCTTTCAATCGTTTCTCATGGCGTCTCAGGTCTTTTACTTCCTCTTCATCGTCTACTACATGTTTTTGCAGGTCAGCTCTCTGAAAGCATAATTTCATTGAAAATTGAAGTTAAAGACTCACTGTTTTTCACTGTGAATGTCTTTTAAGAACCATTTTGAGTTAAAGGATAATTCCGGTATTTAACACCTTGAGTCTATTTTGTAGTTTGTTTTGAATGAAATAGAGTGGTGGACTTAGAAATTTTGACAATGGGTCCTGTCTCGACTTTTTGACTTTTTTAGAATCGCCTGTGACAGCGTTAGACTGGCTGTCTATGGGCATGCACAGACATGTCCTTAAAACAACCCTTAACGTTCATTTTCAAAACTGTGCAACTCACCGAGTGGTTGGTGGTGTTCGTTGATGATTAAAAACAAATATATCGGCGCTATGTATGCTTTCAATCCATGTTGTTTGCTATTGTGGAACTATTTATTCAGACACCTCACAACCGCGTATAAACTTCCGCTCGATATTTGAGTCTGAAGCGTTAGCACACTCCCGACCACTTGATGGCGACAACCAGGACGCTGTACGGAACACGGTGTCTAGCGCACCGTAAAAAAAGTCACAGACACAGTCGAATATGGCAAGAAGGAGAACCGAGCGAAAAGACTACAACCAAATGTAAACAGACCCCTTTCCGTTCCCGGTAGCTAGCGCAGTAATATCAACGAGCAGACATCAATGCGATTTTAAAAAATGACAAATAAAACACGACAGAAACGGTATTTCGCTACGCTACTTGTTTCAGAACATCAACGAACACCACCAACCACTCGGTGAGTTGCACAGTTTTGAAAATGAACGTTAAGGGTTGTTTTATGGACATGTTCGTGCACGCCCATAGACACCCTGTCTAACGCTGTCACAGGCGATTCTAAAATAGTCAAAAAGTCGAGACAGGACCCAATGTCAAAATTTCTAAGTCCACCACTCTATTTCATTCAAAACAAACTACAAAATAGACTCAAGGTGTTAAATACTGGAATTATCCTTTAAACGAAGAACCTTTCAGTATTCGGTTCTTAAAATTACACATTTTTTCTAAATGTGAACATTTTAATAATCTAAAGAACCTTTTGGTTTCACTTTATTTTGATGGTCCCTTTAACATATTCTGTTGACTATAAGTAACGTTGCACCCACCTACATCTTTACTAACTCTCACTAGAGTAGTAGAGTATTAGTAGACTGGTAGGGTTAGGGTTAGATTAAGTTGACATGTAGTTCCAAAATTACTTATAGTCAGTAGAGTGTCTGTTGGAGGAGCATCGCAATAAAGAGTTGGCAGATATTAAGCAGACAATCTCTGATGAGAGTTAGTTGACATAGTTGCAAATTTACTTATAGTAAATTACAGGCGGCACCATCTTTGGAAAACAGTCTTGACTAGTCGAACCACGAACGACGTGCTGAGTGATCTGAACTGTATGAAGTTCAGCGAACTTCTGAACGGCGTTCGGGGATCGGCTTATCGAGACTATTTTCTAAGATGGCTCCTGTCTGTATACACGAAGTGAACGGTCTTTATAAAATATCTTCTTATTAAACGTCTGTACACTTACAAAGTTCTCAATGCTTCATTTTGCATGTAGGGACCCTCATTATGTTACTGTGTTAGTGTGGGGCTATTTTGAGCCTTGTTAGTGGTATAAACTAGCGATTTCTTTTTACTTAGTAAATGCCCCCAGTACTAGCGTTATACGCTAAACAGTTTTTAGAGATAAAACTCTTTACATTCGATTATCATGAAAACAAATCTCAGGGAACGGTTGACTAGGTACCAATGTTTTATTAGACCAAAGGTCCATTTTGCACCGGAGTTCTCCTTTGAGTAAATGATGATAGAATTTCAAGTTTTGGGTGAACCGTTCCTTAAACTGCAATTCACATTTGTGGTTGAACAGGGAAAGCTGTTGAAGCGGCAGAAATGGGCATATTTCAAAAACAAGTGGAATCTGTTAGACCTGGCCATCATCATTTTAAGTTGGAGTTCATTATCAGTGTTTATCAAGAGAACAGTGCAGGGAGACCAAGACATTGAATACTACCAGAAACACAAAGATCAGTAAGTAGATCTTTTCTTTCCAATGTTTTGATACGAGCATGAATTGAACATCCCACGACCCTACAGGTTTGGAAAATGGATGGGTGAACATGGTAAAAGAGCTATTCCTGTCTTTAAGGTTTCCCAGTTTCCATGACACAGCTGTCGTAGATGCTACACTGGGATATCTCATGGCTTTCTTGGTTCTTCTGGCCTGTGTGAAACTGTGGCATCTGCTGAGACTCAACCCTAAACTACACCTCATCACCTCCTCACTGCAGCGGGCATGGAACGACATGTCCAGTTTCATTGTGGTTATCTTCATTATCCTCTTGGCCTATTCTCTCTCTGTAAGGGGTAACAACTTTTTTTTGTCAATAACAGGTTAAAGTCAACATGAAACAGAAGTTGTGGTAGTCTTTTCGTCCCACTGGGATGCATAACCAAGTGAAACAGCTTCTTAAATGAGAAAAAGATGTAGGGCAGGACTTGATTTTGTCTATGGGGAATTGATTGGTCACTCTCATGTGAGTGCCCTCACACCACTAAATACATCATCAGAGAAAATAAAACATAAGAATTGCCCGTTTTGATTTCATGGTGACATTAAAATACTGTTTTGGTAAAATAGGCTCATAAAAGTATCTTAACATTGAAAAACAGCTATAAGCAGGGACAATACCACTGACAATACTTCTGTTTGCTCAGTTGTAAATCAAACAAAAACAAGATTTTATATTTAAAAAAGCCCAAAACTATCTTTTGACAGGAGCACATTACAATTGAAGTCTATGCAGTGAACATTGAATGGCTGCCCCATAGACTTCCATTTTGGGTGCATTTCAGTCATTTAAAAAAAAAAGGTTTAATACCATTTATTTGTTTTCGATAGTGCAATCTAATATTTGGATGGAAGCTGTACTCGTATAAAACGTTCCCAGATGCGCTCAAGACAATCTTCAGTTTGCAGTTTGGCATGTTCAATTATGATGAGGTATGTAAAATGATTTACAGGCCAAGACTGGGAAAGTAACAGAAAAGCTGGTAAGACATTAGTTCATTTAAAAAAAAAAAAAAAAAAAAAAACTTTTGCTGATAATTTACTCACCCCCATGTCATCCAAGATGTCCACGTCTTTCTTTCTTCAGTCGAAAAGAAATTAAGGTTTTTGATGAAAACATTCCAGGATTTTTCTCCATATAATGGACTTCATTGGGAACCAAAGGTCCAAATGAGAGTTTCAGTGCAGCTTCAAACGACACCAGACGATGAATAGGGGTCTTATCTAGGACCCTTCGAGTTATGACTTGAAAAAAGATTTGTTCATTTTGATGAACGAGTTCGAACAGGAGAGTCACGAACGCTCATCACAGAATAGAGCAAGGCGAGCATTTGTGCTTATAAAACTTAAACCTTATTTATTTTTGAAATGAGCGATAGTATCGCTAGTTAAGACCTTTATTCATCGTCTGGTATCGTTTAAAGCCCTTTGAAGCTGCACTGCAACTCTCATTTGGACCTTGAACCATTTGGTTCCCATTGAAGTCCATTATATGGAGAAAATGCTGGAATGTTTTCATCAAAAACCTTAATTTCTTTTCGACTGAAGAAAGAAAGACGTGGACATCTTGGATGACATGGGGGTGAGTAAATTATCAGCAAAAGTTTTTTGAAAAGTGAACTACTCCTTTAACTCCATTGCTTAACATGAACTAACAATGAACAATTCTTCTACACCATTTATAAATTTTAGTTAATGTTTACTAATATAGTTTTAAGATCTAAACTTGTAACATTAACAAGTGCTGTAAAATATATTTCTCATTGTTATTTACTGCATGAACTAATGTTACCAAATGATACGTGTTACTGAAAAGCTTTTGCTTTATCTCTACAGGTGATGGAATCTGAACCCGTGCTCGGCGCTCTCATCATTTCCACTTGTGTCATCTTCATTACGTTTGTGATACTGACCCTCTTTGTCTCAGTCATCCTTGAGGCGTTCAGTGAAGAACAGCAGGATCACCAGGTGTTATACGAGTCACTTTCATATTTCACTCCAACTAACTACTGATACTGAGTAACTACTGTTAGCTGCATTTACACTACAGGTCTTGATGCCCAATTCCGATTGACTTTATCTTCTTTTTTAAAAGTGAACATATCCTATATCTGCTTTTACATTATATACTTGGTGGAACAACCCAAGGTAGACGTACTGACCTGGAAAAGCTTAGGCTGAAAGTGCGATTTGCAATGTTTGTGGACGAAATGAGAATACAATCTTTTGCTTTCCACATTAGCCTTCATTCTCCTTTGCTTCATTGAAAAGAGTCATGTGATTGTGGTTCATTCACCACCATCACGTAACAGATTTATTTCCACGTATGAATGAGGCCTGAAACCGATCTGAGAATATGTGCTTTTTTTCCTGTACACATTCGTGGGTCATATCCGATCTGTGCCACATGGGAAGACAAAATCGGAATTGGGTCACTTGAACCATGTAATGTAAATGCGGCCTTAGTCTACAGGCGACGTCAATAACATTTAACGTACCAAATATGGTTTAAGTTTTAATAACTGAAATGACTCTTTTGATCCTCAGCCTTCTGAGGAAGAGGAAATCGTCGACCTGATTTTGGTGAAGATTCTCAGTCTTTTTGGGATCAAATCTAAGAAGAAGGAACCAGAAGAAATTCATCATGGTGACAAGAATACCTAGTCCTCATCATTGGCCTGGACTCCTCAGAGGATTGCATGCACAAACTGACCTTCTGCATTTTGTCTTCAACACAAATATCTGTATCTCTGCTGATTTTAACTAATTATAACATTCATACTTTTGGTCAAACTTTACATTTTTTCAGGAAAAGCTAAATGTACTTTTTCAGAGCACATTATTTCTGAAACATGTTCTTTCATAAACTACTAAGGAAAACTAAATACGTGCTTTTGTGAACTTCTAACAGACTGTAGTGAACAAAATAAAACAGGTTAGGCCAAAAGAGCTTGTTTGACTGTTGTTTATGAAAAAAAAAAGAAGAAGAAAGCTCAGTGTAAATACAATGACACAATGGCTGCAGATGGGCTTTGCTGTAACACTGGACACTTGTCCTAATATTCTGATGGTCTAATATAAATGTAAATAGGTCATCCTTGATCAGGACCAAACATCAAAATTCTTTCTCTCTTTTAATCACAACACAATACAAGTCCTTTATATCAAAAAGACAGACACAATGGCTGATTTAGCCTGGAGATTGTTAAAAGAGGCGGCAAAGACACGCGAACCTCCTCCTTTATTCAGCCAAGATTGTGTAAGCCCAAGTTCATGCCGGTTTAGGTTTATTTCTTTTCCTTTTTGTCATCTTTCTTGGCTGCAGCATCTCCCTTCTCCTTGTCTTTGTCCTTATCTTTATCCTTGTCATCCTTCTTCTCTTTCTTGCTGTCGTCTTTCTCTTGGCCCTCTTTCTTTTCAGCATCACGGTTAGCGATTTTGTTATTGATGAGATTATGGAGTGCCACTACAGAGCGGATGAGCGAGGCCAGATAGACCACAAGCATCTGGTCGTTGGTCTTAAGGTAGAAGGCCTTGACGAACTCCAGCAGGTTGACATCAGGCAGAAGATTGAACACGTCCTGCAGCTGATAAATGATCTGGTGATTGATGGGCAGTTTTCCAGTCGCAACCTTCTCCAGGTAGCTCTTGATATCCACCAGCTTGGAGTTGAGCCCTTTCAGGCCATGCACCTGATTGGTGATGCGTTGTGACAAAGTGCCAACTGTTGTGTCCTTGATATCACTGCAAGAAAGCATCATGAGAATAAATAAACTAGGCTGCTTACAGATGTTTTAAAGTGCCCCAATTATGCCATTTTAAAAGGTTCCTAATTTTACTTTGGAGATCTCCTACAATAGTTTACATGCATCCAAGGTCAAGAAAACACAAATTTTCTCCTAATATACATTGCAGCATTCTTTCTTTTGGAAGAAAATAACCCCATTTGTCGTGCACTTTGATCTTTCAACATTTTACTTTCACAAACAGCTATATTATACCACATGAAAGGTAATTTCCAAAATTTAATTTACATTTACATGTATTCATTTAGCTGATGCTTTTATCCAAAGCGACTTACAATTGCTATATATGTCAGAGGAGCAACTAGGGGTTAAAGGGTTAGTTCACCCAAAAATGAAAATTAAGTCATTAATTACTCACCCCCATGCTGTACCAACCCCGTAAGACCTTCGTTCGTCTTCGGAACACAAATGAAGATATTTTTGATTAAATTTGAGAGCTGTATAACTACCACATTGGCTCCTAAGGGACTGCCTCTTGACGGCCCAGAAAGTCAATGAAGAAAATGTTTAAATATCCCAAGTGACTACCGTGGCTCAACTATATATTTATCAAGCGACGCAAATACTTTTTGTGCGAAAAAACAAACAAAAATAACGAGTTTATTCGACTATTTCTTTTCTTCCTTGTAGGCCAGAAACGAGATTTCCTTAGGTTTCCACGACGCATGCGCGAGAATTGCGATCTGCTTACACCAGCTTACACTACTTTAGATCGCAATTCTCGCGCATGCGTCGTGGAAATCTAAGGAAATCTCGTTTCTGGCCTACAAAAAGTATTCGCGTCGCTTGATAAACATATAGTTGAGCCACGGTAGTCACTTGGGATATTTAAACATTTTCTTCATTGACTTTCTGGGCCGTCAAGAGGCAGTCCCTTAGGAGCCAATGTGGTAGTTATACAGCTCTCAAATTTAATCAAAAATATCTTCATTTGTGTTCCGAAGACGAACGAAGGTCTTACGGAGTTGGTTCAGCATGGGGGTGAGTAATTAATGACTTAATTTTCATTTTTGGGTGAACTAACCCTTTAAGTGTCTTGCTCAGGGACACATTGGTGTCTTACAGTGGATTCGAACGCGGGTCTCTAACACCAAAGGCATGTGTCTTATCCACTACGCCATCACCACCCCGTCAATACATGTAAAATGAATCCGATAATCATTAATGTACTAGTTTGTCTCCGTCTTACCGCAACAAATGCTCTACACCCACTTCCTCCGCCTCCTCTGCTCCGATCTCACTGGTCACATGTTCAAACGTCTTGGAAGTGGGAGTTCCATCCTTCAGCAAAGAATAAATGTCAACAATTAGCATGAGAGACAAACTTAACGTATAATAGAAAAGCACAAATACTTACATCATGCACTTCTTCCACTGAGATGTAAGCTTCAGTTGGCAACCCCAGGTCTTTGGGTTTCACATCAATAATGACTAAAACCTTTAGGAAAACACAAAGGAATTTAATAAGCTTAAAGGTGCTGTCTGTAAGAATGATATCTAGTGGTTGAAATAGGTACTGCAGTCCTAATTTAAAATATCAAAGATCGTTGTTTCCCCTCCCCCTCCTCCTCAAGCCTCGTTTAAACTCAATGAGTCCGGCAAAAATGACGTCATTGCGGTGTGGGTGGTCGTGTGTGTTAGGTGCGCAAGACCCAATTTCACCTGGCGGTGTGCACGGCACTTTTTATAACATCGCAGACGTTTCACAGATTAGCACGTATAAACGCCTTGTCCGTTTGGTGCGCGCAGTATACACAAGGCTTCAGATGCTCACATGGGTTGACAGTTTGAGGACGCAACAGAAATGAGTGCAATTGACAATAAAAGCCCATGAGACTTAATAAAATTTGTAAGTTGAGCTGATTTATCCGCATTTTAATATGTTCTCATTCATAGAGATTTTTAGATGGATACCAACGCTTTTTACGTTGTGTGGAATCTGCAATCTCTGACCCAGTTTGTTTGCTGGCTGCAATACGCTACGTTTCCTGCCAACTGGCATCCCGGGATTTCGAAATACTATTGGGTGAACTCGCAGTGGACGAGACCAACACAAACCCTGACTGACAAGTTACACGGGACGTGTATAATAATAAATCAAATAATTTTTATTAAATGTTCCCTAAATTTCTGCAAACATATTATGGTATTTGTATGCTTTAGTAAAAAAAGGATACATTTCAACCCAAAATCAGAAGAAAAATAGGAAATTATATTTTGTGTAAAGAAAATTAAGCCTATTTTTGTATTGTGCCGTTATTTACATTACATTTAAATCATCTGCCAAATTGCATTACTGTAAATCAAAAAATAACAATAAAATTCTCTGCCAAATTGCATTACTGTAAGTCAAAAAATAACAATAGGTAATCTAAGACTTAAATTAGACATAGTAATATTTGTTGTACTGACTGTAATTTACAGTGAATAAGTAAAAAATAAATGTAATGTGAATCACTATCGAGAATGATAGTGGAATTAAAAATAAAGATAATATTAGTTAATATTAGTAAAATATTTTTTTTTTAATATTTGCATTAGTATTAATTATCTAAATATAATCTGTGTATTAATAAAAAAAAATATTATTACAGATAAAGATATTACTAAGGATGCTCCAATCACATTCTATGACTAGATCGGTAGACAATTAATGTAGCCAATCGCACGAACCAATCGCAATTTGAGGACGTTAAACTAACTTAATGCGCCACATTCTGCTTTGTAACTTCACGAAACATTAGTAAACCATAGTAAATTGCACATCATTTAGAGCAGGCTGTCTGCAAAAATCCTGACCTGTGCATCCCTAGATATTACAGATAAAAAGATTGAATATTTAGCATAAAATTATATTAAATATTCATTTTAAAAATGTATATAAAATAAAAAATGATTATGCAAAATATCTGTTTTTAATTTTAGAATGAAACATTACTCAGACATGCTTTTTTCAGATTCAACCCAGTAAAACTTAATATTAAAATGAACAACAGTATTACATACCGAATTGGAGCAGTACTGTTTCATGAGCTCATTTATGGCGATATCATTCTTGTGCAGCTTTGGGCCCGTGTGGTACCACCCAACTATTCGCTCCCGTGCTAGAATTGACAGAAACAACACCACGATTCAATTAGACCTGTGACATGAGGTCCAAAATATAACATTGGTTCTCGACATGTGCATACTTAAGCAAGGGATCTTACCATTGACTTTCTTGAACATGCCGTACATATTCTCCAGATAGTCGTGGTCGAGGAACCAAACTGAATCATCCTTGTCGTCCTCATCAAAAGGCACTGGCACACAATTACTAAACATTACTTACATTATATTTCAACAGGAAAGAAAAATGCTATTTACACCAAGAGATGCAAGCCTACCAGCGAAGCTGTTGGACACATCAAGCACTTTCTTATGCCATGAACCCAGCAGAACACCAACAACTCGCTTCTGACTGCCGACTTTACCAATCCTACAAAACAAAGACATTTACACACAATACAGAAATAAACCAATTGATAATTTATAATATATAAGCGGTTTAAGATCATAAATAACACTTTATTAACCTGTTTATTAACCTCTAGAATCTACACTAATATAGATAAATATGTGTCATACAGCAAGTCATGTATCACAATAAATGAAGTAAATACTACAACAACAAAAACCGAGAACTACTTTGGTTCAATATTGAAATTATAGCAGAATATTAAATAATATAACGTTAGTGTGTGTATTGATTGTTGGATAGCTTACAGCCCTTCTTGCAAATACAATTATTTGTAAGTTAGTAGACTCTACAAGACGACGTTTTAAGAAATTCTTATATTATTAAGTTGCAACACCATAAAATGAATAAACTCTTAAAATGTTGCTTCTTTTCATGTTTTTACATCCAGTTAGCCTTTAGCTTGTAGCGGCTACTTTCATTGACATAATGACAGTGAGTTAACAGTTTTACTACAGCAACACCACGACACTCAAATTTACCTGTTAAAATGGTCCACGACACTCAATAGCACCAGGGGATGAACGACGACCCTTTCTACCGCTAAGTCCGGCATTTTCTCTCAATAAATCCGAGTACTTATGGCAAAAAATATTGTTTTTCCGTTGCTCAGCACGCCAGTTTCATGGACGCTCGTCCGCTTGTTCCGCTTCTGCTTCGTGTGTGTTTCCCACAGTGGCGATTCAGCATCACGCACGCGAGCACCGTCTGGAGTGGAGGAGGAACTACACCCTTTCAAATTCAAGATGGACATTGCAATATAACAATATGTTAACTTCGATACAATTAATTTACAATCACTAATATATTCAGTATGTTTTTATCTTTCAGAAAAGGCATTGTGATGTGTTTTGTTTGTTTCATAGCGACCATTTAGACACCAGATGGCGCTGTTTATCCTGTTTAGTGTTAAAATGCATGGGTACGTTTTAATTTATTTATTTGCTTGTGATGAGAGTCATCAAGTTAACTAATTCTAGTCAATCGATATATGTACTGGTAAATTAATTGGAGTCTCTCTAAAGTCAAACAAAAAGTGTCAACAATTCCGACATAATCCGTATGTAAATAGAGGGCAAATTTATGCTGTTCTGACATCACCTTATGAATCATCATAGAATGACCTTAATGTTGGTCGATACGTCCATTGTAGAGTAATAAATCCCTGTGAGGTCTTAGAAGTTATACATATAGTACAAATAAAATCATACAGGGCTATAAAACTAGGTCAATGACCCTTCTGAACATTTTTATTTTTTGATTTCCTTATAGGCTAATTATAAGTTGACCCCACAAATTGTGTGGACTTTGTGAAGATAGGCCTATTAAAATGTCAAGGATGAGATTGTGAAGTAATATTGATATGAGGTTTGAATGTTAAATGGATTCTGTGACAGATCCATGAAAGAAAAATGGCACATAGTATAGAGTTATTATTAATGATTCGTCAATTATTAAACAATTGTAAATCTATCTAAGTTGATCAGCTAATTTTATCTGCTTTGCAGATTTATAGGCAATAAACACAATTTATAATGATACAATGCTCTATTTTAATTAATTTATTAAAGGGATAGTTCACTTTGAAATTATTTTTTGGTATGTTTTAGATTAACTCAAGGGCATCCAAGATGTAGGTGTCTTTGTTTCAGTAGTTTCAATTTTGATATTTTTAGGTCAAACCGTTCTTGTCTGTTAGTCATATAATTGAGGTCTATGGTCACCACCTCAAAGAGCATGCACAGAGAAGGCCAAATTAAACATGATTTAATGACTCGTAAATGTAAGTACACATTGATGGCCTAAGACACGAAACGAGCGGTTTGTGTGAGAAAACAAACAGTGTTTATATCGTTTTTAACGCAAACGTCTTGCACAGACCGAAGCGCCCGTGGCCTCGACGTGCCTGTGGTTACAAGAGGTTAAAATTATATAAATACTGTTCGTTTACTCACATAAACCGCTCGTTTCGTGTCTTAGGCCATCAATGTGTACTTACATTTACGAGTCATTAAATCATGTTTAATTTGGACTTCTCTGCGCATGCTCTTTGAGGTGGTGACCATAGACCTCCATTATATTTCTATGGCACGAACGGTTTGACCTAAAAATATCAAAATTGAAAATACTGTGGAAACAAAGACACCTACATCTTGGATGCCCTTGAGGTAAGCTAAAACACACTAAAAATTAATTTCAAAGTGAACTATCCCTTCAACATCTGTAAAAAGAGTTAATTTCAAGGTTTTTGAAACTTCGAAACTTGAAACTTTGAAACTTCGAAACTTTGAAACTTGTTTCGACAACCTTTTTTGTTAACAATTACTGCATTTCTACTTCCTTACATTCAAATTCAATCATGTAACTCAAATCAAATTCAGGAATTGAATTGGAATTTAAATGCATTCTCAATTTAATTCTGAGTGGTGCTCCGTAAAAATGAATAGATCACCTAAAAAGTAAATGATGGCAGAATTTAAATTTCTGGGTGAACTATCCCTTTAACATCCATTGTATGAGGACAATAGTGAATCTGCTGAACATGAATCATGTGTCAAGCTGCCAGACATTGTGTCAAACAGTCGTCACAGCCTGCGCTGTTCCTAGACAATAATGCTTTAATTTTTCCCCAGAACATCACTGGCAACAGCATGACCCTTCAGGGACACTGATTGGGCGCTTTTGTTAAACATGTTTGTTTTTCTAAGAAACACGTTCCACGAACATTTGATGAGCAATAATAATCTTTGTTTTAGCTTACCTCAAGGGCATCCAAGATGTAGGTGTCTTTGTTTCCACAGTAGTTTAAATTTTTTAGGTCAAACCGTTCTTGTCTATCAGTCATATAATGGAGGTCTATGGTCACCACCTGAAAGAGCATGCACAGAGAAGTCCAAATTAAACATGATTTAATGACTCGTAAATGTAAGTACACCTTGATGGCCTAAGACACGAAACGATCGGTTTGTGTGAGAAAACGAACAGTATTTATATCGTTTTACCTCATTACCACAGTCACAAAGCGCCCGCGCCCTCAGATCACTTGGACGTGGCTGTGGTTACAAGAGGTAAAACGATATAAATACTGCTTGTTTTCTCACACAAACCGCTCGTTTCGTGTCTTAGGCCATCAATGTGTACTTACATTTACGAGTCATTAAATCATGTTTAATTTGGACTTCTCTGTGCATGCTCTTTGAGGTGGTGACCATAGACCTCCATTATATGACTGACAGACACGAACGGTTTGACCTAAAAATATTTATAGAGTCACTGTCCCCTTTAGTTACACCTGTTCAAAACACAAATATCTAATCAGCCAATCACATGTCCGCAGCTCAATGCATTTAAGCACATAGACATGATCAAGATGATCATAGTAAATTATGGAGAAGAAATGCGATTTAAGTTACTTTGCTGGGTTGTTGGTGCCAGACGGGCTGGTCTGAGTATCACAGAAAATGTTTTTTTTAAAGCAGCCATCGTGTCAATATGGACCAGAATCTCGGAGGAATGCATATTAAATCTATATGCCACAAAGAATTAGGCAGTTCTGAAGGCAAAATGTGGTCCAACCTGGTACTAGCAAGGTGAACCTAAGATTAAGCCAGGATTAGGCCTTAGTTCAATTAGGACATAGCTTCTATAAACATGCATTAGAAAGAAAAAAAGATTACATGGTGTGCATCTTGATAAAAACAAAGGCAGTGACATAAGGCTATGTCAGTGCAAGTCACTTTCAGTTAAACTCAAACATGCATTTTGGGACTTTAGTCTAGTCAAAGCCTTGTCCGTGAAAAAATTAAGTTTATAGTTTAGGTATAGGCCTAACAATTATTAATAATTTAAATGAAACTTTAACAACTTTGTTGGGCAGAAGAATTTTGTCTAAAAAGCCATAATTCTTTCCATTCTATGTCACTGAATGTATTATTCCGACAACTTAAAATAATACAAATCTGAGTTCTATTTATTATTGATCTAGTTTGGAACGCGTTGCTCTTGAAGTGATGACGCGGGAAGTGGGCGGGGCCGCAGAGGAAACAGACAACTGTTTCAAGAGTCGTGCTGCTGGCTGTGTTTATACACACACACACACACACACACAAACACATATACAAACACACACTACGAAGAGCGCTGGCCGACATAAACACTTTTTAAATGATATTTAGAAGTGTCATTGGCTGCTTTTTCGACACCTGGCTTTTGTTCGTTTTCGTCTTTTCTTTCGTTCAAATTAACGATGGCAGTTTGTTAGAAGCTGCGGTTGAAGAGCAAGTCTGTCATTTTCTCGGCGGGTCGGAGGATCTGCGATGCCCTCTGATTTCACAACGCTCTTCAGCGCGGATATCGACCTCGATTCGCCAAAGTCCCTCTACTCCAAAGGTAACTCACTTTCTGCTTACTTTCAGCATACTGTACATTTACTGTGTGCACGCGCAGCCAGGCTGTGTTCCCAAACCTAGTGCGTTGCCTACCTAGACACCATCACGGGCGCGCTCAAGTTCACTATGATGCCAAAAAGTGCTGTCTATGTGGTAACACTTTATTTTACAGTCACAACATGTGCCTGTTTAGTAGCCTAATAACTATAAACTATGCATAATTACGTGCGACTGACCCCTATCTAACCCTATAGTAACTGTACATGTAGTTAATTGTTATTACACAGTACTTGAATGCATAATGACAGTGTAACATAGAAAGTGTAACAGTGCTCACTTGGATTTGTTGTGTGTTCGTCTGTGTAATGTCAAGCAGTTTGTTTGTTAGTTTACATAGTCCATGTGACAAGTGGTTTAAATGGTGACCAAATAAATGAGATGGTGTGAGATGATGCACACATTGCATGTGTGTGTTTGTGTGTTTGAGGGGGCGGGGTGTGCATTCTTTATTTAACTTACATCAGCATATTACTATTTATTTGGTTTATAAATATCTCTGATGGATTGAATGAATGAATGAGAAGACATTCATGGAGTTTGACATCTATTTAACACATTCTACATGAAACCATCTGGTGAAAAAATTGTGCAGAATATATAACCCTCCCAACTCCTCTGTTCTCTTAGAAAAATGAGAACGGCTTTAAATTTCAAGTTGTTCGTGCATGATGCCTCCACCTCCTTTGGTTATAGGAAAATGAACTCTCCTAATGAAAACCTCAGAGACTGCCTGTTGTTTTGACAGTGATTGAAAGCTGAATGAAGGTCTAAAAGAGTGAATATGACACATCTAAAGGTGTGTGTATGAGAGAAGTCAATGTCAATATGTGAACCTGTGTTATTTTAATATTATATACATATATATATATATATATATATAGAGATTAGGGCTGTGCAAAAATTAATTGCGATTAATCGCATCCAAAATAAAAGTCTGTGTTTACATAATATATTTGTGTGTGCTGTATATAATTATGTTGTATATATAAATACACACACATGCATGTATATATTTAAGAAAATGTGTTATTCATATATAAAATATTTATATTTATATAATATAGATTATGTATTTATATATACAGAATTTAAGCGCAAATAATTCTTAAATATATACATGCATGCATAGGTATTTATATACAAAATAATTATATACAACACACACAAATATATTATGTAAGCACAGACTTTTATTTTGGATGCGATTAATCACAATTAATTTTTGTACAGCCCTAATATATATATATATATATATATATATATATATATATATATATATATAGTTGTCATGATTTAAGTTTTAGTAATTTTGTTAGCCTATGTGCTTTTTTTTATTTTTTATTAGTTCTTTGTTAGCCTATTTCTGGTTTTATTCCAGAAGTATTTAATTTTTTTAGGCTACTTCAGTTAATCCAATGTTACATTGCTAATTTTCATTGAATTGTTTTCTGTTGATTTATTTTGATCTAATAACTATATTTTATTTGAGCTTTGTTTTAATTAGCAAAACTATTTGTAATAGTGCTGTCAAATGACACATGAATGTGACACACACACACACAATATACACTATAAAAATGAATATGCTTTTTCTAATCAAAAAAAAAATTGTGGCAACAGATTACAAGCAATATAATTATTTAAATTTAACAAATTAGAATTGAGTAATAATTAATCAAATTAATTCCTTAAGTTAACCATTTAAAATGCTAAAAAACTTACAACAACCAAAAAAAAAAAAAAAAAAAAAAACATAAATTGAAGTCACCATTATGGTGATCAGTGTTTGTTTTAGGTTTGTTTTAAAATTACAATTTTCTCCTTCCGTGATGCTTGTTAACATCAGGTGTCTTCAATGTTGGCAATATAAAATAATCTTTGTTAAAGGGTTAGTTCACCCAAAAATGAAAATTCTGTCAGTATTTACTCACCCTCATGTTGTTCCAACCCCGTAAGACCTTCGTTCATCTTCGGAACACAAATTAAGATATTTAAGATATTAAGATCGCTCCTGCACACTAGTCAATAGGCTTCTTGAGGGACTGGCTCTTGCTGTCCCCGAAAAGTCATTAAAGACATCGTTAAAATAGTCCAAGTGACTACAGTGGCTCAATCTTAACTTTATCAAACGACGAGAAAACTTTTGTGCGCAAAAAAACAAAAAAAAATAACGACTTTATTTTAACTATTCGTTTATTTTTTCCTACTGCGCGAGTCAGGTTACTAGTTTAATAGCGTAAGCTTCTGTTATTGTACGTCACACGCATCACACACACATGACCAGCGTCGGCCAATAGTGAGCCTACGTGTGACGTAGCTCTACGCAATCACACTACGTTAACTGACTTACAGGCTCATGGAGAAGGAAGTGAATAGTTGAAATAAAGTCGTTATTTTTGTTGTTTTTTTGCGCACAAAAGTTTTCTCGTCGTTTAATTAACCCTTTAATAATCTTAATTAATCTTTGACATCTGTCTGTTAGTGAGATATTTCTGTATTTTTTTTTTTGGTGTAAACTTTACTAATTTTAAATGGTTAACCTTTAAGGAATAATTTGATTAATTATTACTCAATTCTAATTTGTTACATTTATTTAATAATATTGCTTGTAATCTGTTGCCACAATTCTATTGATTAGATAAAGCATATTAATTTTTACAGTACATATAAAATATGTTAGATGCAATTAATCACGAGAAATTGATGCGGCTGCACTTTTGAATAGTTTTAGATGACAATAACAACAATATTTCAAGCAGCACTTCATAAAAACTGGGAGTAACTCAAACTGTGGTGGCCTCAAACATTGTTCTCATACTTGCAGAGTTATTATGGGCAGCGTTCTCATACACCGCTCTCGCTGAGGTCCTCTATTGGTGCATTTTTAATTTCCTGTGCATTAGATGTTCTTTATGTTGTTTGTATCGGCCTTAAACAGAGAGGCTGCAGTCTTAGATTTTAATTTGCCCAGTGATTTGATGTGGATTCAGGTGACGAGTGCTATTGCCAGGTGTGTATGTAGTATCCTGAATCAGGGCTTTAGTCACACATGTTACGTAAGACCCAGCCTAATCTCATTTGCAATTCTTTTTAATAGTCTGCTGGCCCGCCATGGCTGTTGTTATTGTTGTTGCTTCATATTCAAGACATCCAGACCAAATTTTTAGTCATTGTTTAGCTGTTTTTGTCCATTTCTTTTCAGATACACTTTGACATTGACTTCTGTTGTAATGAAGTGTTCCCTGTCCCTCTGAATTGTCTTGCAATAAATATAGAGTATAATAATATAGAGAAGGACATCATTCTGAACTTCAACAAAAGTTAAGAAGCTCAAGTTCCACTAAATGTTTCATTGCCAGTGAAATGTAGTAGGACAATGAAAATGTCACTCTTAAGAATAAAGGTAAATAATGTATTTTTCTCCAATGATGCCATAGAAGAACTATTTTGGGTTCCCAAGAACAGTTCCCAAAATAACCATTTGTATTAACCTTTTTTACACTTTATCTTTTGTGAAATTGAAAAGTGATATGGATTTTAAAGAGGTAATAATACATGTTTTAGCAATACATGTGTATGTTTTAGCTTACCTCAAGGGCATCCAAGATGTAGGTGTCTTTGTTTCCAATTTTGATATTTTTAGGTCAAACCGTTCTTGTCTGTCAGTCATATAATGGAGGTCTATGGTCACCACCACCTCAAAGAGCATGCACAGAGAAGTCCAAATTAAACATGATTTAATGACTCGTAAATGTAAGTACACATTGATGGCCTAAGACATGAAACGAGCGGTTTGTGTGAGAAAACGAACAGTATTTATATCGTTTTTATCTCTTGTAAGCACAGCCACATCCAAGTGATCTGAGGGCGCTGGCGCTTCGGTCTGCGCAAGCGCTGGAAAGCGCCGTAAGTGATCTCTCGCGTGGTTGCAAAAAATAAATAAATCAATGTTGTCTGTTGATATAGTGAAATGATCTTCCATTGCGATTTCCTGTTTATCTAAATATGTTTAGATCTTCACAGTGAAGGATAACACTTCCAAAATCTCTGTGTAAATAATTAGTGACGTACATGCACGAGAAATCTCTTCCGGCGCTTGCTCAGACCACTTACATTGTTATGTAGGTTTGTAACAGGAAGTGAGACTGGGATTGTTTAGAATCGATTCTTTCTTCAAGGAGACGATAACTTTTTGTTGAGCACTTTGACCTTTAAACCTTTGCTGACCTTTTACATTCACAAAAAGTTATATTACAAACTGCATGAAAGATAATATTGAATATATCTTCTATATATCCATCCATTAATACCTGACAATGGACATTAACCCTAATGTAGTGCATTGTATGCCTGTTTGATTCAATAATAATGATTGTCTTTACTTTGTAACCATCATAAGAATTACAGTATGTGAATACAACACTCCATTTATGTAACGCCTTCTTCAGGTTAAAGACCTTTTGGTGGTTCAGACCCCTGGCCTAGAGTAATAAATAAATGACCTCCATATCCACTTCCTCTGGCCAGGTATCTGAGGTGAACACAAGGTTACGCAGTGACGGGGGTTAAAAACCTCAACCTTATCAGGTTAACAAGATAAGACGAGTCGTGAGACATTTTACCTTTCGCTTTTAAATGAGATGTTGACTACGGAGAGTAATAGTCAGGTTTTGGAGGATGGCCTTTAGATGTTTTAGGGTAAAATTGGCATGTGAAAGATAATTATATATATATATATATATATATATATATATATATATATATATATATATATATATATGAAGAGTTCAGATGCAAAAGCCTCTAAGTGCCATTTGAAATTTTCTTCTAGAATGATCATTTTTATCAAGCTTGTATATTTAAGTTCAGTAATTTCAGTTAAATTGCAATGAGGATTACCTATTAATTGTCATTTAAGTGAAATTACTGATCTTGAATATATAAGCTTGATAAAAATGATCATTTTAGAAGAAAATTTCAAATGGCATTTAGAGGCTTTTGCATCTGAACTCTTCATATATACAGTATATAAAAATTTTAGTTACATTTTTAGTAAATTTGTTGTGTTTTTGTCATTTTTATCATAGTTGTTACATAAGTTTCAGTTTATTAAAATGTTTAGTTATTTGTATATTTTTAGTACTTTATTCTATAATTAGTTTTTTTTTCAAATAATGAAATGTTTTAGTTTTATATTAGTTAAGGATAATAATCCTGCTATTTGTTTATAATACTGGATGAGTTTTATTTTATTTTGACATTGAGCACACAAAGACGAATTTTAATTGGACAAAGCTGTTTTTACACTGTAAAAAATATTTTCATGATTTGTGGTCATTTTTTTTCTTTTGTCAAATCAACTTAAATAATTTATGTAGTTCAGGTAACATAATATTTTGAGTTTCTGATGGTCAAATCAATCTCCTTCATTGTATTAACTAAATTTTTCCATTTCAATGAACTTAAAATTTGAAGGCAACCAGGTTACTTCATTTTTTAAGTTAAACCAACAATATTTTTTTACTGTGTAGATAATTGTTTGAAAAAGTGATATTTACTGTTGAAATTCCCATTCACTGACTTTTAGAGGTTGCTTGTGACTGTAAATCACGTTTTTTAAATATTCGGACATTTCCAGGTTTTCCATGATGTTTCGTTTAATCCTCTTTTTAAATAGTCCTGTGGTCAGACATTATTTCACATAGTATCTCATTATTATGAAACTACATGCTGAATAGTTTAAAAAAAATTAGACGTGTTAAAAAAATTGTAGATTGAGTCTCCAATGGCGTGAGAGTTAAAAAAGTGGCAGGGGTCTGGGAAACGGGCAATCCGTCTAATGAGCTTATAGTCAGTAGATTAGGCCTTTTCTCATAGACCCACGCCAGTTTTGTTCCGTCATCGCACGTGTTCGCTCTTTCAGTATTCTTGTCACTCTCTTACATCTGCAGTTGACCTTTTCACATTGTTGTTTCCCCTTCCGCATCCCTGCCGCGCGGATCTCTTGGAGTGGACTGGCTAATGAGCTCGTGTGTCATGTGACGTGGGATGAGATGTAGCTAAGCATATGGCTGTGCATTCCCAGAAGGATGGCAAAACGCCCTGGAGATGTGGCTTGTGAATTTATTTTTAGCTAGATGTTGTTTGGTATGTGAGCTCTGAAAACACATTGTCCAGCTTGAGTGGCTGTGCGATGTGGGATTGATTTGCAGCCAAGATCTGCTTATTTCCATGCAGCTGATCACTGTTTTCTATAGAGGTAAATCCTGTTTTCATTCACTGGATTAGCTCCCTCCATTCATTAAGTCAATGGGTTATACTGAAGCCGGTCTACCTATGTGTCCTGTAATGTGACATTATAATGAATCGAAAATAGTTTAAATGAACAGCTATTATTAATCTTTAATGATTCCAATAGTTTCTGTTTTTGTGCCCTGAGATTATTTTTTATTTTAAAAGTGATTTTGTCAAACTTCCGGACTAATATAAAATAGCAAACGCTATTTTATAATCTGAGGTTAATCAATATTGTGAAATCCTCCTCAATTGCAGTTTAGAACATTCTATTATTTTTTCAAGTAGATATGTTTAGAATGGCAAATATGCTTCAATTGCTTTGTCAACATAAAGAACACTAAAAACTGCTTCACTCTTTATTAATATTTGAAAAAGTTTTGTCCGCAAAATCAAATTCATGGGTCACCCCTGCAGACCTTCATGGCTGTTTGTCAAGGTTAATAAGTCTATTAAAATATAAGATAATGCCTGGGGTTTGTTGATTGTTCTTTTTTTTTTTTTTTTGATGTTTGTATTATTTGAAAATTCTTAATAAAAAAAAAAGAAAAAAAAAAAAGAAAAGAAATGGTAATATTTTTTGTAAAATAATAGGGCTGTCAATTAAATCAATCAACATTTTCATCGAAATTACATGATATGCTGATGAACAATTTAATGACATCGCTGTGTGAGACAAAGTACTGAATAAAGGGGCTTTAGAAGATTAAAAAATATATATATATATATATAAGATAATTTGACATTTTTATGACAAGTCAAGAATGTTAGTTTTGGATGTAAAATGCCATGTGGTGCGACTCCCCAAAAATGCATAAATTATAACAAATAATAATGTGATAAAGAAAAAAATAATAAAGATGTGTGCACTCATATGTATTCAATGTGTACCCTTCCTTCCTTCCTTCCTTCCTTCCTCTCTCCCTCCCTTCCTCATTCCTTACTTTCTGTCCTTTCACTTCCTTCTTTACCTCCTTTCTTTTCACTTCCTTCTTTACCTCCTTCCTTTCACTTCCTCTTACCTCCTTCCTTCTTTCATTACTTTCCCTTTCATTCCTTTCTTTCTCTTTCCATTCTTTACTTTTCCCTTTCTCTTTCATTTCTTTCCATCTCCCTTCTTTCCTTTCTCTTTTCTTTCTTTGTCTTTCACTTTTCCTTTACTTATTTCACTTTTCCTTTCCTTTCTTTCTCTTTCTCTTTTCATTTCTTTCCCC
Organism: Pimephales promelas; assembly: GCF_016745375.1. Next base: position 1,749,702 of record NW_024121399.1, on the reverse strand, counting down.
ATCCCTTTCTGTTTCCTTTTTTTCCCTTTCCTTCTTTTCCTTTCCCGTTCCTTTCTTCCTCTTCTTTCACTTTACCTTTTCTTTCTTGCCCTTGCCCTTTCCCTCCTTTCTCTTTCTCTTTCCTTCCTGTCTTTCTTACATTTTCCCTTTCCATTCTTCCCCTTTCCTTTCCCTTTCTTTCTTTCTCTCCCTTTTATTTCTTTCCCCTTTCCTGATCTTTATTTCCATTTCCTTTCTGTCCCCTTCCCTTCTTTATTAAATCAAATGAAAATGGTCAATGTAACTCAATATGTGTGTGCTGTCTTTTTGTACTTAATAGAAATCACATTGTTAACTCAATTGTTGAAGCAATTGTTGATCAACAGTCTCTGTTGCGCTTCACGTCAGTCAAAGTTGCTGTTCTAAATCAGTCACTTATAAGGTCCCATTTCAGTTTGGATGCTGTTTCTTTAGGCAGAAGATTGCAAGGCAGTCTACTTGTGTAAACTCTCACTGTGTAAATGTGTTTTCTTCTAATATTTGTCTTTATTGGTTATTTTTTTTCTTGATTACTGTTCTCCAGACAGAGCCAATCCATGTTTTCTGAATAAACAAAACACAAAGGCCCATGCAGAACAAAATTAGGCCTTAGTGGTTTGGCCTCTGGTGATGCTTCTATTTCACAGACTGCTGAAATGTACCAGTCAACTATGTGCTAATGTAACATGTGCTACCAGCCTAAATTGTGCAATGTGTGCGCTAAATGAGTTTCTTTCTTCTTGCTAGTTTTGTATGCAAGTTGTTGGAAAATGGTGTTCACATCTAAAGGACGGCAGGTCTGCACTCCATATTAGCTTCCATTTGCCAAGGACCGCCCAAGAAAGCAACCAATCACAGTTTGTTTTGTTCAGTGTCATTTTTATAGGGAGGTGAAAATGAAAGGTCGATGTCCCCACAATAACAGACTGCCAAGCAATTTATTCAAGTATATTGTGCAAGTTTACTGCAACAATGCCACAACAATGGTGCGTTCAACTTCACATTGTTACTGAACAGAGACTCACAACAAGGATGATAAGGTTAATAAACAGTTTATTTGAGATCGGCAGGTATACGGACCTAAAACAGGTAAGTATCCCTGATGTTGACAAACAGGAATGATGAATGATATACTGACAGTTCCTTCGTGTTGTAGATGGATGAGGAGGTAGTGAATGAGGTGGATGATGGCAGCTGGTGCACACACAGAAGAAGGGAGAGAGGTAAGTAGCCGTTGTACGAGAAAGACAGAATACCAGGGAAACGTTGTAGACACGGAGGAGACACAGCCTGTGGTGATATAAGCACTGATCCCTGACACACATACTTTTAAAAATCCTGCATTTAGTTGATCATGATAAGGGCGCATTGTCACATTTTTTTTCATAATGGGGTTTGGCTTTGTTTCTTGGCGGACTGTTATGAAAACGTGACACACACGTCTACCTGAAATCCTGGAGAATTCAATTAATCAGATAACAGCTTAAGTGTTTCTCATTTTGTGTGCCGTATGCATCAGGCATTCAGCCAACGATCCATGGGTCCTGACTGATCCCTGACAGTACCTCCCCTCCTCTCCATGGCCCGCTCCTGGTTGATCTGTCGTGTGATTGTGAAGGTACCAACGTATCTGGGACTCAGCTTCTTGCAGGGCAGGCGCAGCTTGATGTCCCGTGTGGAAAGCCAAACCTTCTGTACTGGTTGGTAGGCAGGCGTTTCGGCTCTCCGGGTGTTCGCTTGGATCCTCTGTCTGCGCACTGCAGGTGGTGATGTGCCTGGTCCCAGACCCTCTCACTCTCTCATGACCAATGGTCGATAGAGGGGATTTCGGATGGTTCCCCAGACCACGAAAACAGAGGAGGCTGGTTTGAATGAGGATGGTATCCTGATGAAAGACTGATGGTCACACCTAGGAGTTTGAAGAAAGCTCTCCATACCTGGGAGATGAATTGAGGGTCTCGATCAGACACTATGTCCTCGGGAATCCCAAATTACCGGAATACATGGTTGAGTTCGGAAGTGGTCATGGCAGGGGGTAAGCCCTTCAGAGGAATTAAGTGGCAGGATTTAGAAAATTGGTCTACTAAGACTAGTATGCATGCGTTACCTTCTGATGGTGGTAGGTCGGTGGCAAAATCCACTCCCAAATGTGACCAGGGAATCCCCTGCTGCTGAGAAAACACCGCTCAGGCCCCGGTGGTGGATGCATCGACCTCTACGATGAATGGCTTGTTAGGGTCTGGATGAATCAGGAGCGGTGTGCTGGTGAATGAGTCTTTGAGGCTTTGGAAAGCTTGGGTGGTGGTCAATGTCCAGACTTGGGCTTATTCTTGAGGAGGTTGGTTAACGGAGAGGTCATGAAGCTGTAATTGTGAATGAAGCAGCGATAGAAGTTTGCAAATCCTAGGAAATGTTGGAGTTCCTTAATGGTTGAATGGCCAGTTTCGAAGAGCATTTACCTTCCCCTCATCCATCTGGATGCCGTGTTCACTGATGTTTTAGCCTAGGAATTTCACAGTAGCTTGATGGAAGGAGCATTTCTCAGCTTTCAGGAAGAGCTGGTGTTCTCTGAGGTGTTGAAGGACCTCCACAACGTGTTGGCGATGTTCGGCCAGGCTCTGGGAAAATATCAGAATATTATCTATGTAGACGATCACGAATCGATGAAGGAAGTCCCGGAGCACCTCGTGCATGAAATCCTGGAATACAGAGGGGGTGTTTACTAACCCATATGGCACGACCAGGTGTTCATATTGCCCTGTTGGGGTCACAAAAGCGCTCTTCCACTCGTCCCCCTTCCGAGGTTATACGTGCTGCGGAGGTCAAACTTGCGGAGGTCAAAGTTGTTCCAGGGCTGCTGGGACGAGGGGAAATGGATAACGGAATTTGACTGTGATGTTGTTGAGTGCTTTGTAATCTATGCAGGGCCACAAGCCTCAGTCTTTCTTTGCCACAAAGAAAAAGCTAGTAGCAGCAGAGGAAGTGGAAGGGCGGATATAGCCCTGTTGTAGATCCTCTTTGACGTAATCCTCCATGGCCTTTTGTCCTGGAAGAGGCAAAGGATATATTTTACCGTGGCTCATCCGGAAGGAGGTCAATGGCACAGTCCCATGGCCGGTGTTGAGGCAACGACGATGCCCTTTTGGGGCAGAAGACATCACTGAAGAGGGTGTAGCAGGCGGAGATGTCAATTGATTGCTGTTCTACAGGACTTTCAATGGAGTTGGAGTTGAGAGGAAGCATCACAGGTTGAGGTAAGTTTCCTGCTGACCTGAGTCAAGGAGGTCATGTACTTGAAGAGGGATATTTGAGGGAGTTATAAGAGGGAGTAAGGAGGACTTCAATGGTGAGAGGTTGCATATTGGCAGACGCAGAATGTGTGACACTCACCATGGGTCTTGGTGGACGGATGGGACTGGCAGTGATGATATGGCCACCAGCACCACAGTACAAGTAGACCTTGGGTCAGCTGCCTCTGCCACTCGGTGTGGATGAGACGAGCATTGTCCAGTTGCATGGGCTCTGGTTCTGGAGAACTGGTATCCTCTGGTTGGGGAAGGGATGAGGCCAGCCACGTTGCTCATCCAAACAGGGCGGCATACGACGGTCGGTTAGGATGGAGAGACAAATGGACTTTTCGAGACCGAGCATGTCGTCTTAGGCTGCAAGATGCAGTCGTAATGTAGGATTCAAACCCAGCCGATAGGTGGTGAGGAGCGAGGCTGCTACTAACATCCTGAACTTGAGGGCATAATCAGAAACAGTCATCTTACCTTGATTGAGATGGTACAATTGCTCACCGATTGAAGTATTGCCCTCAGGGAAATGAGGTCCATTCTCTTTTGTGCCCAGTGGAGCGCTCGCCCCTTCAGCAGGGAGAGAATGAAGGCAATCTTAGCTGGTGCGCACGCAGAAGAAGGGAGAGAGGTAAGTAGCCGTTGTACAAAAGGGAAGACCAGGAATCCACGTAAGACCAGGGAAGAGTTTGAGGACATGCAGGTGGAGGATGCAGGTAGACAAAACAGTAATACGTAACATACACTATACTGGAGGTAAGTGATGAACGTAAATGAGAGGCCTTACACAAACGAGACCAGACAATGTGATCATGAATGACGTGCAGGTGCGGGTGATTAGTATTCAGGTGATTCAGGTGATGGAGGAGCCTGACTGATCCCTGACACACAAACTTTTAAAAATCCTGTGTTTAGTTGATCCTGATAAGGGCTCATTGTCACAGTTTTTCCATAAGGGGGTTTGGCTTTGTTTCTTGGCGGACTGTTATTAAAACGTGACACACGCGTCTACCCGAAATCCTGGAGAATTCGACCAATCAGATAATGACTTCAAAACTCCCCAAGTATTTCCCATTTTGTGTGCCATATGCATCAGGCGTTCAGCCAACGGTCCATGGGTGTGAAATCCGAGGCTGAGACTACATCTAAGTGACTTGTGAGGTCTTAGTGAGGGCTAGTGGGCTTAAGGGGTGAATTTCTACGTCATTGCACATTTTTCAGTCCAAAGTTTGCATGTAATAACAAACGGATTAGAAAAGGTTTATCCCACCCCTCTCAAACTGAAGTTTCAATCGGTTTGGACATTTTTATTCCAAATTGAGGTGTTTACATTGTAATCAGAATACATTGCTCCATGTAAATGCGCCTTTTGTCTGTTTCACCTTTAAGCTCAGCTGTTTGTTGTCTATACTGAGAAATGACAGTTGCAAGCAGACTAGTTTTGACTTATGAAATATGATCCCGATGGTCCAGCCTTCTCTTGATGTCACGTTCTTTATTCTTCTTCCTCTGCCAGCCTAAGGTGAAGTGTGCTGCTGTCATGCCCGAATAACTCCTGCCTCAAAATTCCTTGTTAGTTAATGGTTAACACTAACCAAACTGTAATTTAAAGAGGCAGAGAGAAAATAAAAGAGTTCCTGACTCTGGGTCAAAATATTACCTCCCCCACTATTTGCCGTGCACACTCTGGATGTTGTTCTAGAGCCAACAAAGAAATGCACGAGTGGTTAAACTATATCACCAGCCCCTGGCAACTGCTGAAGAGGGCTTTGGAAAGGCTGTATATTTCCCATCTTCACCTTTAAGGAAAATCCACAAGTATCTAGTGTCTGTTTGAAGTGCTGGTGCATAGATATGACTGTGGTCCCTTCTTTATTATGAATCTATGAGTAAAGTATGTGCATGGACTTTATTATAAATTATAAAATTTTTTGGCTGAATCTATTAATTTATTGAACAATCGATGCAATTCTTACAGTGACCTGAAAACACCTTGATTATTGTTTTTGCTCTTAAAAAATATTCTTGAAAGAAAAATTGTGAAACAAAAGTGCTTCAATGTTTGTTTATTTTTGAAAAAGTTTTGTCCACCAAGTCATGTGACCCTGTGACCCCTGCATGAAAGATGTAATGTTGTGTGACCCAAAACTTGATTGATATCTGAATAAATAATGTGAAATAATGATTACCATGTTTTTACATTACCATGTAATGGTTACACCACATGACATTTTCATTTAATGGCAAGTCATTAATTACAAAAATAATATATATTTTTTATTTCTATTTTCAAGAGAGGTTTTTTAAAACCATAGGAAACCAGCATGAATACTACATTTCTTATTTCTATTGAACCAATGATACTGTTAACCTTTTGTTTCAGTTCGGGCTAACATCAATACCCAAATGTCCTCGGGGTTGACTGATTTGATTGGTGAAGAAATAATTAGTAACACTTTACCCAAGACCTTACCGTATAATGTATTATAAAGGTTTTCATAATGTATAATGCACTATATCTTTTCATAAATATAAAAAAAAGTTAAAAGGCATTATAATTTTCACAGATTCCTTTTTATACCTGAAATTTTTCATGTGTTTTAATGCCTTATGCTTTCTAAAAGTGTAAGAATGAATAGATCAATATTTTAATGTATTATAACTGCCAACTGGTTAAAATTATTCATGAGACAATGCATTACAAGGCATAATTAATGCATGAAAAATAAAGTAAGGAGGGGTCAGTAAAAGTGGACTCTACTGTCTGTCTCCTTTTAAAATGATTATATATGAAAAGTGCCTAAAACCCTTGACTCTTCCACCCTGACCCAGACACTTTTTAAAAGCCACACACGGTGTTAAATATGCAGGAAGTTAATCAAAAATCCAAGGAGTAGGTTTTCCATTGGCTGATGAGAAATACTCAGGTTACGGGATCGGCTTTCTTCTTAAAACCAGAGCCACACCGTAGAAGGCACTTCCTTGTGTCACATATTGTCCCTGACTGAGCAGGCGTTTTTTCCATCCCGATGGACAGTACGTTCTGAAACCCTAAAGCCAGATCCAGATTTGTGAGGGTGGTTGTCCTTTAAAAGGTTTTTCTTTCAAACACAAACAACTCTTGGTCAAAGTTCAAAAGCTTTCTCACTGACATAACCCATGACTTTGTTTCTCCAGCGGTTTTGTGAGCGTGTGTGAGGTTGAAGAGGAGATAGACATGGCCAGAGCAGTAGCTTAATTAAAATTTCCTGAGTTTTTATTCCTGCTCAGTGAGTCACCTGTTCTCTACCTTAGGGCAAAATTCAAAGCTATGCTTAGAGTGAGAAGAGTTTGTTCAATATCCAGTTGATCGCTTCTGCACTAGACAAACTTGACAGGCAAATTCTTGTGGTAAGGGATGAGATTTTGAATCAGTAACTAAGTCGTCACTTCTAAAGACTTCTAAAACTGATAAAAGCAGTGCTGATTTATGTTATATCACAATCTAATAAAAAGTGGGTCATTAAAATGTTTTACACAAAGTAATGGAGAAAAAATATGAAACGGTGAGAAGCAAACTTCTTAATTTGGTGGACCACATTTTTGTAGACCACTAATACACCAAATCTGGCGTAAAGTACCTCAGAACAACATGGCATCATGACTTTTGCGTAAACATACACACCACTTTCAAGTCAAGTGGCGTGTTATCTATACGCATTTTCAGCTATCCGCGTGTATGTCTACACCGTTAAATGTCCGAGCGAAACGAAGCAAAATATAGTTCTACATCTGGGAATTGATATTTTTTTCTTAGGATGGTAGGGGAAGACTCATAAATGCTATTAACCCCAGTGATGAGTAGGTTTAGGGACAGGGATGGGGTAGGTCATATATTTATATATACAGTAATGTAACGTTAAGTCAACGGCGTTCATAAACACGCTGAAAAGTGATTATGCGTGTTGATAGCGTGCCAAAAATGGAAATACGAATTGGCGTGTCATACATACGCAATTTCATGAGATCAGTCTGCTCAGAACAATTACAGTTTTTAGTAGTGTAACTGTACGTTCACACCGCTGCCGACTTGAGCTTCCAAAGCGGCCGGAAGTCATTCATTTTCAATGGAAGCTGGCTTTTGTCAGCTGCAAGGAGCGTCAAATCTATCAGCGTCGCGCTTTGGGCGTTTGGGGCGTCAATCAGAAAGTTGAAAGAAGCTCAACTTTATGGTAATGAGCTGTGACGCGGTTCACCAGCAACCAATCGGAATATAGACGTCCTTCACTCTGGCTGATTCCGTGATACTTTCGTTCCTACCAAAACATTAGTTCCGAGAAAATGGAAGAGAAGCTAATCATCACCGTTGCTGTGTTTCTTACTGTTTCGTATCATTTATGAAATTACGTTGGTTGCTAATCGGAACCGCATGAACGCAACTTTTATTTGAAATATTTACGAACGCTCGTTTTAAAGCGAGAATACTATAAATTTGCTCAGTGACACCGATTTGACCGCAATAATAATAATAATAGCTAACTATTTTTTTGTTTTAATTTTTTTTGTTTTCAGCTGCTGATTTGATCGCGCACACACACTGCAGTTCAGACACAAATAATTATAATGTGAACTCAATCCAGCGGGGACAGGGGAGTGGGGAGCAATTGAACTCGGGTTTGGACTGTGAATCAAAACAATTGTAAAAGCACCCTAAAAATAACCCTCAGTTTGCCCATAACATTCCTGTCACGATCATGCCAGGCTCTCCTTCACTCACTCAGCCTTCATAGTCACCAGAGTCAGCCTACTGATCACACACACACACACACACACACACACACACACTGGCCTCATCTGAGAACATAGACTCGCTTATCTGGGTAAATCCTACTGTAAATGGTCCAGTGACCATCTGCAACGATCTTATTCTGTTCCAATTCAACTAACTTGCCTTCAAATCATCTCTCAGTCATCCAAGTCTATGTTAGTAGAATAAGTTTACATATAGTTGTAAAGGTACTAATAGTCAGTTGAATAGTCTGTTGGGGAGCATCAAAATAAAATGTAAGCCGATACAAAGCAGACATTCTATTTATACTTAAAGGGGTCATGAGCTGGCTTTTAAAATTTTATTATATTGTTGTCTGAGGTGAACTCATGACGTTCGCTTGGTTTTTGCATTCAAAAACATAAAAATGAGGCTATTTTCTACCCTAGTTTTGAGCCTAGCTGAAAAACGCTTGGTTTTTATGGGCGTCTCGCACTGAAGACTTGGAAGTAAACGCCCACTGCTGTGAGTGGATAACAGTTTTGCATATTATAATGAGTTTCAACTCACCCATTGGTGCACGTGGGGGAAATAGTTTTGAAAACGTCCAATGTTGTAAAATGGCAACCGGAATGATTCGCCTATACATGTCTGTTGCACCATTGCTGTCAGATCCAATATAGACGGCACAGCTGAAACTTTTTAGGTTGGGACTGTTAGCTGTAGAGATTCATGGCAGGTTTACTGACGCATGTCGTTTTGGGAATGTAAAATGTTCCAATCTATTATTTTTATTTTTGGGTGAGATATTCTTGTAACTTAAAACTGTTAGCTGTGTTACCAGTTTATCATTTTGTGCCATTTTTTTTGTCTTACTCCACTGTGAGGTGATTTTATTTTGTTTCTGCTAACCTCAACTCTTGCCTAGGACAGGTGCATTGCTGTAATAATAGGTGTGTTCTCCTTGTGTCTAATGGATCGGCAGACATTCTACAGCCTTAATTAGATTGCTGGCCGAATCCTCTTATGCTATTAATGTTCTCAAGGTGTGGATTTAGTCTGACTGAGTCCAAAGGACAAACACACTGAGCTGAGGACTCTCTCCTACAAGATGACATAGAGTAACAGTGGGGCAATACGTAACAAAAGTCTGGGGCCGCATTTAAAAAAAAAATGGGATTTTTATTTATATATTGATTTAAAAAAAAAAAAAAAAAAAAGTAGTTTAGGGATTTAAAAAAATTAACACAATGCAAATAGAGTGCCGAAGTTACGACGTCACTCTGTAGGCCAATACGCGGAAGTGAGTTAGCATTTTAGCACTCCCGGTTCACTCACTCTAAAGTCTATGGGATTTTTGAATGGGTTTTGGCTAAATCGCCTGAAATAAGGTCTGTGGTGAACAAAGCCTCTAAATATTTTCACATTTTGATCTATGACATAAAACACACAATGTTTTTTAAACTTAAAATCTTTATATAGGCTTCAAAATTTATACATTTTGGATTAACTTGTAAAGATTATCTTGCTAGACAAAACGTGTAAGGGTCACAACTCTTTGTTAAACACAGATCTTATTTTTTGCGATTTTCCAAAAGCCTATGGGGAAAATGCATTGCTTTTCGACCGAGGGAACCCATGCGCCGCTAGCTTCCGAGTTGTCCTACAAAGTGACGTCATCACTTCGGCACTCTATTTTGAAAAAAAAAGAAAGGAAAAAAAGTGAAAATCTGCACTGTTTATACATTAGGTCACTAATTTCCACCTGTGGTCTCAGGTTGTTGGCCTCACCATGTGGCAAAAAAATGTAATTATCCAAATATTTATAAACCCAAATGATGAACGCGTTTGATGAGTTGAGCGTTCAGAGATGCTCTTCTGCTTCAAGGTTTGATGTGTTGAGTGTTCAGAGATGCTCTTCTTCAAGGTTTGATGTGTTGAGTGTTCAGAGATGCTCTTCTGCTTCAAGGTTTGTTGTGTTGAGTGTTCAGAGATGCTCTTCTGCTTCAAGGTTTGTTGTGTTGAGTGTTCAGAGATGCTCTTCTTCAAGGTTTGATGTGTTGAGTGTTCAGAGATGCTCTTCTTCAAGGTTTGATGTGTTGAGTGTTCAGAGATGCTCTTCTGCTTCAAGGTTTGATGTGTTGAGTGTTCAGAGATGCTCTTCTGCTTCAAGGTTTGATGTGTTGAGTGTTCAGAGATGCTCTTCTGCTTCAAGGTTTGACGTGTTGAGTGTTCAGAGATACTCTTCTGCTTTAAGGTTTGATGTGTTGAGTGTTCAGAGATGCTCTTCTGCTTCAAGGTTTGATTTGTTGAGCGTTCAGAGATGCTCTTCTGCTTCAAGGTTTGATGTGTTGAGTGTTCAGAGATGCTCTTCTGCTTCAAGGTTTGACGTGTTGAGTGTTCAGAGATGCTCTTCTGCTTTAAGGTTTGATGTGTTGAGTGTTCAGAGATGCTCTTCTGCTTCAAGGTTTGATGTGTTGAGTGTTCAGAGATGCTCTTCTGCTTCAAGGTTTGACGTGTTGAGTGTTCAGAGATACTCTTCTGCTTTAAGGTTTGATGTGATGAGTGTTCAGAGATGCTCTTCTGCTTCAAGGTTTGTTGTGTTGAGTGTTCAGAGATGCTCTTCTGCTTCAAGGTTTGACGTGTTGAGTGTTCAGAGATGCTCTTCTGCTTCAAGGTTTGTTGTGTTGAGTGTTCAGAGATGCTCTTCTGCTTCAAGGTTTGTTGTGTTGAGTGTTCAGAGATGCTCTTCTGCTTCAAGGTTTGATTTGTTGAGTGTTCAGAGATGCTCTTCTGCTTCAAGGTTTGTTGTGTTGAGTGTTCAGAGATGCTCTTCTGCTTCAAGGTTTGATGTGTTGAGTGTTCAGAGATGCTCTTCTGCTTCAAGGTTTGTTGTGTTGAGTGTTCAGAGATGCTCTTCTGCTTCAAGGTTTGTTGTGTTGAGTGTTCAGAGATGCTCTTCTGCTTCAAGGTTTGTTGTGTTGAGTGTTCAGAGATGCTCTTCTGCTTCAAGGTTTGTTGTGTTAAGTGTTCAGAGATGCTCTTCTGCTTCAAGGTTTGTTGTGTTGAGTGTTCAGAGATGCTCTTCTGCTTCAAGGTTTGATTTGTTGAGTGTTCAGAGATGCTCTTCTTCAAGGTTTGATGTGTTGAGTGTTCAGAGATGCTCTTCTGCTTCAAGGTTTGATTTGTTGAGTGTTCAGAGATGCTCTTCTGCTTCAAGGTTTGATTTGTTGAGTGTTCAGAGATGCTCTTCTTCAAGGTTTGATTTGTTGAGTGTTCAGAGATGCTCTTCTTCAAGGTTTGATGTGTTGAGTGTTCAGAGATGCTCTTCTTCAAGGTTTGATTTGTTGAGTGTTCAGAGATGCTCTTCTGCTTCAAGGTTTGATGTGTTGAGTGTTCAGAGATGCTCTTCTGCTTCAAGGTTTGATGTGTTGAGTGTTCAGAGATACTCTTCTGCTTTAAGGTTTGATGTGATGAGTGTTCAGAGATGCTCTTCTGCTTTAAGGTTTGATGTGTTGAGTGTTCAGAGATGCTCTTCTGCTTCAAGGTTTGATTTGTTGAGTGTTCAGAGATGCTCTTCTGCTTTAAGGTTTGATGTGTTGAGTGTTCAGAGATGCTCTTCTGCTTCAAGGTTTGATTTGTTGAGTGTTCAGAGATGCTCTTCTGCTTCAAGGTTTGATGTGTTGAGTGTTCAGAGATGCTCTTCTGCTTCAAGGTTTGATGTGTTGAGTGTTCAGAGATACTCTTCTGCTTCAAGGTTTGACGTGTTGAGTGTTCAGAGATGCTCTTCTGCTTCAAGGTTTGTTGTGTTGAGTGTTCAGAGATGCTCTTCTGCTTCAAGGTTTTATGTGTTGAGCGTTCAGAGATGCTCTTCTGCTTTAAGGTTTGATGTGTTGAGTGTTCAGAGATGCTCTTCTGCTTCAAGGTTTGACGTGTTGAGTGTTCAGAGATGCTCTTCTGCTTCAAGGTTTGTTGTGTTGAGTGTTCAGAGATGCTCTTCTGCTTCAAGGTTTTATGTGTTGAGCGTTCAGAGATGCTCTTTTGCTTCAAGGTTTGATGTGTTGAGTGTTCAGAGATGCTCTTCTGCTTCAAGGTTTGATGTGTTGAGTGTTCAGAGATGCTCTTCTGCTTTAAGGTTTGATGTGTTGAGTGTTCAGAGATGCTCTTCTGCTTTAAGGTTTGATGTGTTGAGTGTTCAGAGATGCTCTTCTGCTTTAAGGTTTGATGTGTTGAGTGTTAAGAGATGCTCTTCTGCTTCAAGGTTTGATGTGTTGAGTGTTCAGAGATACTCTTCTGCTTCAAGGTTTGATGTGTTGAGTGTTCAGAGATGCTCTTCTGCTTCAAGGTTTGACGTGTTGAGTGTTCAGAGATGCTCTTTTGCTTCAAGGTTTGATGTGTTGAGTGTTCAGAGATGCTCTTCTGCTTCAAGGTTTGATGTGTTGAGTGTTCAGAGATGCTCTTCTTCAAGGTTTGATGAGTTGAGCGTTCAGAGATGCTCTTCTGCTTCAAGGTTTGATGTGTTGAGTGTTCAGAGATGCTCTTCTTCAAGGTTTGATGTGTTGAGTGTTCAGAGATGCTCTTCTGCTTCAAGGTTTGATGTGTTGAGCGTTCAGAGATGCTCTTCTGCTTCAAGGTTTGATGTGTTGAGTGTTCAGAGATGCTCTTCTGCTTCAAGGTTTGACGTGTTGAGTGTTCAGAGATACTCTTCTGCTTCAAGGTTTGATGTGTTGAGTGTTCAGAGATGCTCTTCTTCAAGGTTTGATGTGTTGAGTGTTCAGAGATACTCTTCTGCTTCAAGGTTTGATGTGTTGAGTGTTCAGAGATGCTCTTCTTCAAGGTTTGATGAGTTGAGCGTTCAGAGATGCTCTTCTGCTTCAAGGTTTGATGTGTTGAGTGTTCAGAGATGCTCTTCTGCTTCAAGGTTTGATGAGTTGAGCGTTCAGAGATGCTCTTCTGCTTCAAGGTTTGATGTGTTGAGTGTTCAGAGATGCTCTTCTTCAAGGTTTGATGTGTTGAGTGTTCAGAGATGCTCTTCTGCTTCAAGGTTTGATGTGTTGAGTGTTCAGAGATGCTCTTCTTCAAGGTTTGATGTGTTGAGTGTTCAGAGATGCTCTTCTGCTTCAAGGTTTGATGTGTTGAGTGTTCAGAGATACTCTTCTGCTTCAAGGTTTGACGTGTTGAGTGTTCAGAGATACTCTTCTGCTTTAAGGTTTGATGTGTTGAGTGTTCAGAGATGCTCTTCTGCTTCAAGGTTTGTTGTGTTGAGTGTTCAGAGATGCTCTTCTGCAGACCTGCAGAGGTTGGTTAAAAGAGGTTGGTGCTTATTTGAGTTACTGTTGCCTTTCTATCAGCTGGAACCAGTTAGGTCATTCTCCTCTGACCTCTGGTATCAACAAGCCTTTTTCTCCCACATAACTTGATATTTTCTCTTTTTCTGAACATGCTCTGTAAACCCTGAACAGGTTGTGCTTGAAAATCCCAGTAGATCAGCATTTTCAGAAATACCATCATCCCATCTACGTTCAAAGTCACTTAAATTTCATTTCTTTTCCATCCTGGTGCTCAGTGTGAACTTCAGCAGATCATATTGATCATGTCTACATGCCTAAATTCATTGAGCTGCTGACATGTATTTGGCTGATTAGATAGCAGTTGAACAGGTGTAACTAAGAATGTGGCCGGTGAGTGTATATGATAAACAGTTATTGTTCATAAAAATTTTGGCAAATCAATGGTGGACTTAGTTCTGGTCCCCAATGCAAAAGTCAATTGACCTTATTCAGAGCAGTGCCATGACAGCTATGATAGTGAGACCGTTAGGGATGTTTTCAATGGCATCCGCTGTATAAAGCTCCTCGATCACTTATAATTTTCCGCAGCTCATGTTGCATGTAGTTTTGTTGTCAACTGAAATTCCTTGAAAAGATATTTTTGCAGTGTTTCGTCAGCAGAACAATCCAAAAACAATTCAACCCACTGAAGAGATGTGGGTCTATCCCTCACAGCTTGACTTTCATTCCCATTAAAAATCAAAGATGGCGCTGCTGTGAATAAGGTGAATAGGTTAACCCCTTTCCCCCCGCTCCCCCAAGAAAAAATCTCAAATTAATACATCCAGAATGCATTTTGGCAAATGTTTGTTCCGCAAATCTTGTGCCATTATAACATCATTACACATCAACAATAAACACACAGCTCTGACACAACAACTGTCCACCACTCATTCATTAGGCTAGGCGTGCTAAATCGCTAATTTTCTTTCATTTGTGTATCTTGATTTTTACCAGGTTGATTTGATATGTTTTGATTAGTAAATTTGTAACATTATGTAGTTTTGCACATATCTATGTGGTGGGTTGGAAACTTGGAAATGGTCTCTCAGATGGTTTTCATTATTGCATTGCAGATGTTTATGCGTTACACTGTTAAATGGGATTTAAATGTGAAGTTTTACTTATTCAGTGAGGGTTGGATGGCTTTGTGTTTGTGTCTGTGAGAGTGTTTGTGTGCATGTGAGCCTGTCAGAGCAGTGGCCATGCTTGTGTAAACAGCGTGAATTCCTCACCGCTCTGAGGCCCTGCTTTCATCCGAGCCCAATGGCTGTTTCTTCCCTTCCCTGCCGCCCTGTTGAAGCTGCTGGTAAACACAGCAGACACAGACTTGTTTCTGTGCTAAAAACACACTTCTGAGATCCAGCTGAGAGCTAGAACGGGCTTCTCACAAGTGTCACCTCAAGTGAAGCCACACTTCATGGTGCAATGAATGCATTTCCCCTCAAGTTTTTAAAAGAAATATATGGCAGTAAAGGTAGGGTAGGAATGAACCTATCAATGGTGAAATGAACCTGCAGCAAATGTAATGTTTACATTATTTTTGTCAGGAATTCAGTTTATGTATCCACACTTAAGAGGTCAAATGTCTTGCTCAGAGAGTATACCCAAGACGACGCCAACCCCTGTGAAGACTTGTGACACAAACTCTTAATCAATATGCACCAATGCTACATTTTTTTGTAATTGTCATAGCCTAATCATTTGTTATCAAACTTTTGTTATCAAAAGTATTCATTACTTCAAAGAGCTCGTTGTTTCTGCCTTAAATGATAACATTGTTTAAATTAATACATTTTTAGCTAACTGTGATTTTGTATACATTTCTGAAATACATAACTTAGACATAACAGGTCACTTTAAATTGTAATGTGGACTCATGCGTTTTCTGTAAAGCTGCTTTGAAACGATGTGTATTGTGAAAAGCGCTATACAAATAAATGTTTATTAAATTGAATTTATTTTAATGTGTCAGTTTTACGATGTAATTATACATTTAGTTCACTTTCAAAAAAAACTTTTGCTGATAATTTACTCACCCCCATGTCATCCGAGATATCCATGTCATTCTTTCTTCAGTCGAAAAGAAATGAAGGTTTTTGATGAAAACATTCCAGGATTGTTCTCCATATAATGGACTTCACTGGGAACCAAACGGTTCAAGGTCCAAAAGACACTTTCATTGCAAACTGCAAACTGTTCAAAGGGCTTTAAACGATTCAAGACGATGAATAAGGGTCTTATCAAGCGAAACGATCGCTCATTTAAAAAAAACAAACAACAGAGTTTAAGTTTTATAAGCTCAAGTGGTCGCCTTGCTCTGTTCTGTGATGCTCGTTCGTGACTCTCCTGTTCGAACTTGTTCATCAAAATGAACAAATCTTTTTTCGTGTCATTTGGTTCATTCAACGAACGAAATGAACGAGTTGACTCTGGAAAAGATTCGTTCACATCCATAGAACCTTTCCATTGCACAAAAGGTTCTTAATAGTGGACAAGGGGTTTTAAGATTATTAAGAAATTGCGATTTATAATAGTCTTTTACAATTGTTCCTTGTCAGACTGTAAGTACATGATCCCAGCTGTAAGCCATTTCACACTGTAATATCTCAGTCATTAATGCCAGACTGGGCGAAAGTCAAGATGCATTAAAAACGGACGCACACAAGAAAACCCATCTGGAGTTATAATTTAAATCATCAATCAATGACACGTTCGGTGACACTGAGCTGCATTTACATGTGAGATAGAAATGGTGGCTACAAAGTAATCTCTAACGTTAATTTTGGTCATGGCTTGTCTTGAAAAATGAAGACAAACTCGTAGAGTGTGTTTAGCCCATAGCTATTGACGCTGGACTAAGAGTGCCCATCTATCCTCCCGGCTTCTGTTACAGTAAGACCTCTTGACATCAAGGCCCTGTAATCTGTTGCCCTTGGATGTTCTCATTATCTTTTGCCCTAATGGGACAGAGGGCAGATCCCGCCTGGTGCAGAGCTTAAACTGAAGTGGATGCTGGTTGTCTTATCTCAGAATGAAGTAGTGCTCAGTGTGTCTGATTTTTGTGACTCTCTGAATGTACTGTTGTCGTACTTCAGGTTTTTCTCTGAATGTCTGACAACAGATTGTGTTTGCATCTCTGTTGTAGCTGTCATTTCCACATCTGCTCAGACCATGACTTTTCTGACTAGTCTAATATTATTTGTTAAAAATATTATTTTGACTAAAGACACTGTAAGAAGCATGGAAACGATCCATGCCAAGATGTCCATGCCATTTTTTCTTCAGTCGAAAAGAAATTAAGGTTTTTGATGAAAACATTCCAGGATTTTTCTCCATATAATGGACTTTACTGGTAACCAAACGGTTCAAGGTCCAAGTGACACTTTCAGTGCAAACTACAAACTGTTCAAAGGGCTTTAAACGATTCCAGACGAAGAATAAGGGCCTTATCAAGCAAAACGATCGCTCATTTAATAAATAAATAACAAAATTTAAGTTTCATAAGCTCAAATGCTTGCCTTGCTCTGTTCTGTGACGCACGTTTGTGACTCTCCTGTTCGAACTCGTTCAACGAGTGGAAATGAACGAATTGACTCGGAAAAAGATTCCTTCATTTTGACAAACGAGTTCGAACAGGAGAGTCACGAACGTAGCAAGGCAAGCATTTGAGCTTATAAAACTTAAACTGTTATTTTTTTTTTTAAATGAATGATCGTTTTGCTTGATAAGACCCTTATTCATCGTCTGGAATCGTTTAAAGCCCTTTGAACAGTTTGCAGTTTGCACTGAAAGTGTTATATGGACCTTGAACCGTTTGGTTACCAGTAAAGTCCATTATATTCATCGTCTGGAATCGCATTTAACATTTTGTCAGAACCTCTAGTAAATGGTATGTTATTTTGTTTAGGCCTAGTTGTTTAAAACATGAAAAAATTATCCAGAATCATACAAATTTGAGTGTTATACTTGCCGTTTCTTTGTTATAAATTGTGAAATTGACTTTCAATTTCTGACCATTTTTTTTAAATGTACTTTATTTTATCTATAGTATGTATATATGACAGCCAGCCTCCCATACACACATTTTGATTAATGATATAAATGTACAACTTTAGACAGTTTTTACTTCTCTCTTTCTCGGGTTTGCTAGTGACAAACAGGACAGCAACTGTTGCCTTGTGTTTCTCCTCATATAGTGCACACCCATTTAAATTTCCCTTTACCACCTAATTAATGCTCAGAATACTTGGAGATGTAGGCTGCGCTTTGCTCCTGGTTGCTATGGTGCCATTGGCAGCAGGGTGGAATAAGTAATAAACATTTGTAGAGTGTTATAAATGACTCCCTGCTTAAATCCTCTTGTCCTTTGAATGGAGCCTTTCACCTTGTAAATCTTTAAAAGCACTGTCAGTATCAGGGCCGCCTGGATCACCATTGCAGATAATTAAATACAATGCTCACCTCTGGCTTGCATTAAAAGCACATTTCTGATTCTTGCTTTAGCAATTCAAACACACTGAAAAAATTTGTTTTGTTCAGTAAAACAAATCCGGGGAAAAAAAACTGAAACCTGCACTGCCCAGTCCTTCAACCCTATAAATTCGCCTCATTCTGAGTGTTCGCCAGTCCAGCCCTGAAATGTCGACCCACTAGCTTCACCTAGAACGTCTGTGTGGGTGTCACTCCACCTCGACTTGTTGACCAGTCGGCGCCACCTGGGACCGTCGTCCCTATGGCTCCACTGGGCTTCCTCATCCCTCTGGCTCCACCCTCCGTCACACCGCCATCACCATGGACTTATGGGACTTTTAGCTCTGGTGGGCTCCTCCATCCCTCCAGCTACACCTCGGCACCACCCTGCCCTCCAGGACCTTATGTGTCGCCTGATCCCTCCAGTTCTCCTCCTGGGTCTTCACCACCAACAGCTTCACCTGAGACCGTCGTCCCTATGGCTCCACTGGGCTTCCTCATCCCTCTGGCTCTACCTTGGTCAGTCGTCACACCCCATCACCATGGACTTATGGGACTTTTAGCTCTGGTGGGCTCCTCCATCCCTCCAGCTATACGCCTCGGCGCCGCCCTGCCCTCCAGGACATTATGTGTCGCCTGATCCCTCCAGTTCTCCGCCTGGGTCTCCACCGCCAACAGCTCCACCTGGGGCCGTCATCCCTATGGCTCCACTGGGCTTCCTCATTCCTCTGGCTCCACCTTGGTTGGTCGTCACACCGCCATCACCATGGACTTATGGGACTTTTAGCTCTGGTGGGCTTCTCCATCCCTCCAGCTACGCCTCGGCGCCGCCCTGCCCTCCAGGACTTTCTGTGTCGCCTGATCCCTCCAGTTTTCCGCCTAGGTCTTCACCGCCAACAGCTCCACCTGGGACCGTCGTCCCTATGGCTCCACTGGGCTTCCTCATCCCTCTGGCTCCACCTTGGTGGCCAAAGCCCCCTCCCACCCTCCTCTGTTGTACTTTTTGTAAAGTCAATGAGGCACGAGGATGCGTCGGGATGTGGGGATATGTCATGGGTGATCTGTGTTCTATGTCTGTTTGGGTGGGTTTTCATGAGTTTCCCAACATGACATCATGACTTTTGCGTAAACAGACACGCCACTTTCAAGTCAAGTGGCGTGTTATCCATATGCATTTTCAGCTATCCGCGTGTATGCATGTATGTCTACGCCGTTAAATGTCCGAGTGATTCCACGTGTATGCGCATGCCGTTAAATGTCCGAGCGAAACGAAGCAAAATATAGATCTACATCTGGGGAGTGATATTTTTTTCCTAGGATGGTGGGGGAAGACTCATAAATGGTATTAACCCCAGTGACGGGTAGGTTTAGGGACGGGGTTGGGGTAGGTCATATATTTGTATACAGTAATGTAACGTTAAGTCAACGACGTTCATAAACACGCTGAAAAGTGATTGTGCGTGTTGATAGCACGCCAAAAATGGAAATACGAATTGGCGTGTCATACGTACGCAATTTCATGAGATCAGTCTGAGTTTCCTATGTTTCAGTTTGTTACTGTGGTTTCTCATTGTTTGATTATTGTTTGCACCTGTTATTCTTTTCATTAATTAGTTTGGTCTGTATTTATGCTCCATGTTTCTTTCAGTTGATTTTCAGTTCTCGACGTGAATAGCGGTTGTTCTGTTTCTAGTCTTCTGAGTGTTGTGTTAATAAATACGCACACCTCTGGCGAATAGGTCCGTTTTTCTCTCCTTTATTGCAAAAACATATAAACAGTTCTTATATTTGTAATAATATTTCGCAGTATTACTATTATTACTGTATTTTCGATCAAATAAATGCTGCCTTGGCGAGCATAAGAGACTTCTTTCAAAAAATGTTTCTAAACTTTTGACAGATACTGTAAATATATTGAAAAAAGCAGAAATATCCTGATAATGAATCTTTATCAAAAAACTAAAATGTCTACAAGGTCATTCAAATGAACCATATCTGATTCATTCAATGCCCATCAATTCATAAATAATACCAAGATTTGGTCTGAATATTAGTTAGGTAACATGACTGCACACTGAGCAATGTCATCATGAGCTAATATTCATGAGCTCAGTGATGTCACTTACTCCTTTGTAATATGTTTCCCACCTCTTTTTTGCCTGTCTTTTTTGGCAGTTCACATTTCTGCTTGACAAGCCTCTCAGCTACTTCACAAAACCTGTTTAGCTAGTTAAATAAAACAAGAGGATCAAGCCAAAAAGCTAACAAGAGAAAAAACACGAGGGGCTAACGGGGAGCTGACGGGCCAACAGCCAAAAACACTGGCACTCTAGCGTATCCAGGGCTAATCAGAACAAGTGCCAGGAATCTGCAATAGTGAATGAAAGTGTGAATGAGAGTTCGGAATTACTTGCATAATGTGTTTTTCCTTCCTTTACTTTTTCCATTCATGCACAATGGGCTCAAATATGTTCAGCTTTATGGTTCAAGAACATGAATTTCAGTCAATCATCCACGTGTTGCCGAACTTTCTCTGTTATTAAGATCCCAATAAATGACACAATAGCGTGATAACATCTCATCTGACAGCAGGTTGCATTTTTCTCAAGCACTCTATACTTATACTGCGTCTGATCGAAGAGTCAACAGCTTTCATGCACGTCTCTGCAAAAATAAACATTGCACATCAGAAAAACATCAAGAATTAGGTTTTTGTTGTTTTTTTCTACGCGACCCACTCAAAGCAGTCTTGCGACCCAAAGGCAGGTTGAGAAACACTGTTATAAGCGACTCAAACTTGAGGAGATTGAGCTAAATTTTTGCAAATGGATGCACTAAACCATATTTTGGTTATGGTTTATTTCGATATCCCTTAAAGTAATAATTTTATTATATTATAACATATGCTGGAACATTAAATTAATTACAGGGATAGTTCACAGGAAAAATTAAATGAAAAAGCAGCACGGAGATAAATTAAATTAATTAGATAAATTTCTTCTTTTGTGTTACATGAAAAAAGCGAATCTTCTGGGTTTAGATTAGAACAACACAAGGAAGAATAAATGTCGGAATTTTCTTCTTGCCCTTTAATTCAGTGTAAGTGTGTTTTGGCATCAGGTCTAGTCTAAACAAGAAAGAAGTCTGAAAGTGAGAAATTGTTTTGTAGAAGCAATGAAATCATAATGTTTACCAAGTTAATATTGCTCTTTGTTTTTCTTTTCCCTAGTGAAAGAAAAACTGTGTTTTGGGACATGAACGGCAGCCACCTTGTCCTGTTTGTGTGGGAAGAAACTGCAGCAAAATAGGAATTTTCTCTCTTAAAATGAGTGGAAACACTTAGAAACAATCCAGGTACTGATTCTGCAGCCGCAGTCTTAGTGCACAGTGCATATTTTCTGTCTATGTGGTTGGCAATCTGTTTACTGGAAGGGTTCTGTGCACACGGCACATGTTCCTGCATGTGCAGACCAGCCTACAAAAATTGGAAACGGTTATGTAGGGAAAGAGCAGTATTTGGGTACTATCCTGTCTTAAAACTGATTAATGTGCTTGTTAGTGTAAGAAAAAACTACTGATGTTAATTGGAAGCAGACTCAATTATATTGTTCAGAGCTGTGAGGATTCAGAAGCAAATTCCAAGCATACAGTGCATCCTTTCTGTATTAATCTGCATGTTGGTCCTTCTTAAGCAACATGCCATGAAAGATGTTTACGATATCACTAAACTTTCAAATTCATTGTATTGCAGTAGACATGGTACCATGCAGAAAGATGCAAGCTCCAGAAATGAAATAATTCTATATCAAATAGAATGATATTATAGGCATATCAAAGTACATGTCAAAGTACCACGGTAATGCATCTGATATACCATACTTTTTAGGACATGCTGTGAATTATAAAAGGGAAAAATTAAGTCTTAAGTCCAGACAATGATATTTGGAAAAAGTAATGGTAGTTATGTTGTAGTCGATACCAGCCCTCTCGAGTCCGAGTCGAGACCGAGACCATAGAGGGTTGAGTCCGAGTCGAGACCAAGACCAAAGAGAGTCGAGTCCGAGTCGAGACCGAGACCAAAGAGAGTCAAGTCCGAGACCAAAGAGAGTCGAGTCTGAGTCGAGACCGGGACCAAAGAGAGTCGAGCCCGAGACCAAAGAGAGTCGAGTCCGAGTCGAGACCGAGACCAAAGAGAGTCGAATCCGAGTCAAGACCGAGACCAAAGAGAGTCGAGTCCAAGTCGAGACCAAAGAGAGTCGAGACAGAGACCAAAGAGAGTCGAGTCCGAGTCGAGACCAAGACCAAAAAGAGTCGAGTCCGAGTCGAGACCGAGACCAAAGAGAGTCGAGACCGAGACCAAAGAGAGTCGAGTTCGAGTCGAGACTGGGACCAAAGAGAGTCGAGTCCGAGTCGAGACCAAGACCAAAAAGAGTCGAGTCCGAGTCGAGACCGAGACCAAAGAGAGTCGAGACCGAGACCAAAGAGAGTCGAGTTCGAGTCGAGACTGGGACCAAAGAGAGTCGAGTCCGAGTCGAGACCGAGACCAAAGAGAGTCTAGTCCGAGACCAAAGAGAGTCGAGTCCGAGTCGAGACCGGGACCAAAGAGAGTCGAGTCCGAGTCGAGACTGAGACCAAAAAGAGTCGAGACCGAGACCAAAGAGAGTCGAGTCCGAGTCGAGACCGAGACCAAAGAGGGTCGAGTCCGAGTCGAGACCGGGACCAAAGAGAGTCGAGTCCGAGTTGAGACCGGGACCAAAGAGAGTCGAGTCCGAGTCGAGACCGGGACCAAAGAGAGTCGAGTTCGAGTCCGAGACCAAAGAGGGTCGAGTCCGAGTCGAGACCGTGTCCAGACCAGAGAGGGTCGAGTCCGAGTCGAGACCGAGACCAAAGAGAGTCGAGTTCGAGACCAAAGAGGGTCGAGTCCAAGTCGAGACCGGGACCAAAGAGAGTCGAGACAGAGACAAAAGAGAGTCGAGTTCGAGTCGAGACTGGGACCAAAGAGAGTCGAGTCCGAGTCGAGACCGAGACCAAAGAGAGTCGAGTCCGAGACCAAAGAGAGTCGAGTCCGAGTCGAGACCGGGACCAAAGAGAGTCGAGTCCGAGTCGAGACTGAGACCAAAAAGAGTCGAGACCGAGACCAAAGAGAGTCGAGTCCGAGTCGAGACCAAGACCAAAAAGAGTCGAGTCCGAGTCGAGACCGAGACCAAAGAGAGTCGAGACCGAGACCAAAGAGAGTCGAGTTCGAGTCGAGACTGGGACCAAAGAGAGTCGAGTCCGAGTCGAGACCGAGACCAAAGAGAGTCGAGTCCGAGACCAAAGAGAGTCGAGTCCGAGTCGAGACCGGGACCAAAGAGAGTCGAGTCCGAGTCGAGACTGAGACCAAAAAGAGTCGAGACCGAGACCAAAGAGAGTCGAGTCCGAGTCGAGACCGAGACCAAAGAGGGTCGAGTCCGAGTCGAGACCGGGACCAAAGAGAGTCGAGTCCGAGTTGAGACCGGGACCAAAGAGAGTCGAGTCCGAGTCGAGACCGGGACCAAAGAGAGTCGAGTTCGAGTCCGAGACCAAAGAGGGTCGAGTCCGAGTCGAGACCGTGTCCAGACCAGAGAGGGTCGAGTCCGAGTCGAGACCGAGACCAAAGAGAGTCGAGTTCGAGACCAAAGAGGGTCGAGTCCGAGTCGAGACCGGGACCAAAGAGAGTCGAGTCCGAGTCGAGACTGAGACCAAAAAGAGTCGAGACCGAGACCAAAGAGAGTCGAGTCCGAGTCGAGACCGAGACCAAAGAGAGTCGAGTCGAGACCGAGACCAAAGAGAGTCGAGTCCGAGACCAAAGAGGGTCGAGTCCGAGTCAAGACCGTGTCCAGACCAGAGAGGGTCGAGTCCGAGTTGAGACCGAGACCAAAGAGAGTCGAGTCCGAGACCAAAGAGGGTCGAGTCCGAGTCGAGACCGGGACCAAAGAGAGTCGAGTCCGAGTTGAGACCGGGACCAAAGAGAGTCGAGTCCGAGTCGAGACCGGGACCAAAGAGAGTCGAGTTCGAGTCCGAGACCAAAGAGGGTCGAGTCCGAGTCGAGACCGTGTCCAGACCAGAGAGGGTCGAGTCCGAGTCGAGACCGAGACCAAAGAGAGTCGAGTCCGAGACCAAAGAGAGTCGAGTCCAAGTCGAGACCGGGACCAAAGAGAGTCGAGTCCGAGTCGAGACTATGTAAAATGTAAAGAATATGTAAAATGTTTGGTGGTAACAAAAAAATTGGCACCATACTCAAACAGTAAACCAAATATACCATGGAATCATGTACACTGTAATGGTAAAAAGGCCACATAGTGGTGTAAAGGTAATTTTATTACAATTATGACTTAATATTACAATCTGTAAGGGCTTTTTCACATAAAATTACTGCACATGAACATTACTGCATTTTCAATACATAGTTGAGCTAGAGGCTCCACATCACATCTGACCTGGGTCCTGCTGCATTTGCGCGCCGCGAACGTTATAGTCTCAAGTCAAGCGCAGTTGCACACAAGTAAGTCAGCAGTCATTGGACGTTTCAATCAAACAACAATTTAAAGAAATATTAACATACAGTAATAATCATGACATTTTGAATGGGACTCGAGTGGACTCGGTAATAAGTCCGAGTCCTAATATGTTCTAGTACAAGTCAGTTCGAAGTCAAAATGCACACGAGTCCATGACAAGACCGGTCAAATATGGTCTCAAGACTGAATCCTAGACCGAGTCCGAGTCTCGAGTACACAACACTGGTGGTTATGCAAGAACTGTGATGTTGGTCTCAAGACCTTTAAAATCCACTTTCCTAGGCTTGTTTGACTTAGAAACAGAGAGTGTCTGTTGCTCCCTGTCTCGCCTCTGTAAACGGTGTTCACGGCCTTACTGAGAATTTGCCTTGACCTGCCCCCATGTTTGCATCTGTTTCAGGCCATATAAGAGATGAATTTGTTCTCAGAATTTGAGGCTTTTAAACATACCTGTACTTTTCACATTTTATTTTCTGTGGGACTGCTTGAAATCATCTAAGCATCTATAAACCATTTGCGATTGTAAGCCATTGTTTTGCATTTCTGTTTGGTGCCTCTGGTGGACACAAATCCCTAAATTTACTAATGCAGTCCCTTGCAAATCATGCTGGGAACTATAGATCCACTGGTTGCACCATTGGTGGCAAAGATCTACTTAGGCTTACGATGCTTTTGAGAAATGCAGCCCTGGGCAGTGGATCTGTACCAGCATGCTTTGCAAGGGACTGCATTAGGAGAGTACATTTAGGGATTAAGTGTTATTTTATGTGCTTTGCACTTGCAGTAAAGAGAATGTTTGTCATGGGAATATTAATGTTTAATGTTCAGTTGGACATTTAGAGGAGTTATTGAATGTTGTATTTACCATTGTGCTGAAGAGTAGCGCAGTGTCAAGTGTGATTTTCACTTGATGCAACATAACCCCAAATCACAATTATGTGTAATAACCACAAATTACAATTTCTCACTGAAGCAAAATTCTCAGATCAGCAAGGAACAGCCAAACACAAACCTTTTCTTCTTCTTTGTCCTTCAGAGCAGATGTCCTGTTGCTGACACGAGTCACTATACTGCCCTCTATAGGTTTAGTGCAGTTGAAGGTGTCGGGTCCATCCTTGAATGTGTCCTTTGGAAATTAGGTCAATGTAACTCAATTCAGTTAAAACAGCTCGTTAAATACATCTGATTGAATTAGGTTACAACAACAAAATTAGCATTTATAGGTAGAATCAGCTTGAAATTAAAGCAACAAATGCACGTTCACTTTTTACAGTGTTTTTCAACTCAATTTTAAAGAACCCTTTATGCTAAAAAGGAGAAATGTCTTATATGATTGCATAGTAATTTCTTGTTTAATTTGATATTTCAACTTTTAAGCTGTTTAATTCATAAAATGTCATCAAAACAAAATTATTTAATTAATACTATATCCATAAAAGGATACTATGGATACTCAGTATACTAAGAATCAATCTCATGACATAACCCTTTTTTCCAATAGTGAGGCATCTAAGTTCTTTTTGCATGGATGCTTTAACTGAAATGCAATATATAACAGATTATAATTTCTTTTTTTAAGTATATTTCTTTGAACACCAATCATATAAAATATATGCAATGTTGCTATAAACAGTGCTAACATTTTTTAACCCACCCCCCATTATTCCAACCCGGATCCCATACAGATTATTAACCAAACTGTGCATCCCAATTTAAATGTAGATATTTGAAGGGGAAAAAAATTGGAAATCCCTGACTTATAACATTAAGATAGCTCAATTGTATTCGTAGCCTCATTTAATATGGCGTCAGGCAAGGTCCGTGACGACTAATACATTTTTTTCATTAACCCACCATTTGCAGGTGTGACAATAAATAATATTGTTTTCATTAATTTCATTAATAAAAGGGGTGGTGATGACACATGCCTTTGGTGTGAGAAACCCAGGTTCGAATCCACTGTGAGACGCCAATGTGTCCCTTTGGATAAAAGCGTCAGCTAAAATAAATAAATGTAAATGTAATTGTTTTCATAATTTGAGACCACACAACTGTGAGATGGAAACATTAGAAGGTACAGAATTGAGGATTTGAGGAGCTTGACTATGGTTATTTTTTCATTTACTTATTTAATTTTTGTGCTTGATATGGCCTAACTGGTGGGGACAGTATAAAATCACAATTTTACTTCTCAAATTCCTCATCCCTTTGTAGCAGCCTTGTTTTCAAAGTAGTACTGATCAGAGTCCTGAACAAGGATTGAAGTGCTTTGTGTTCTTGTTCTGTTAAAATAACCCACTACAATCACAAGAGTGGTGACTAAGGCCTCTGGCATGCCAAAAATGGTATTTATCACTTACTATTGGTGTAAAATAAGCAGTCAGGACTTTTTCAATGTCTATGGCCAGGCTGTGTAGGTTCCAGAAAGACACTGTACACCTGGAATTGGACTGACAGATGTAGATGACTTTTATGGTCATGGAAAAGTACTGAAAGAAATGTTGTGCTGATTATCAGGCTCTGCCTGCATGGCGATAATCCACTTGAAATGAGATATTGGAAATTCACTGCATGTATCAGTTGCCACAAAGAAATCTGTTGCTGTGTTTTACTGAGACATAGTTGAAAATGGTTCACACGACACCATTTTCAACTAAAAACGGAAATCATTTAAACCGCTTATTTACATAACCTTTGAAAACAGTCTCCGTGTAAACTACAAAAACATGAATTTGTGAAAACGGTGACATTCGCGGATCTTTGACGTCTGTATGCGACATTACATAGTAGTAGTACATAGTAGTTGTGCAAACGTACCCATAATTGATGGATTTCTCTTCTGATTCCTTCTAGAATCAGTATATGATCTTCTCCCGAAAGAGCTGCAGCTGCCATCTTCTAGAGAGCAGAACGCAGCCGCTATGAGTCAAAAAAGTGGTGGAGAGGCAGGACCTCCTCCGTCAACAGCTCTCGCCGCAGGTAAGCTCGGCTTTTTGTCTTTTTTAGCCATCTTTTCTCTCAAGCTGACTTGAGTCTGATGCTGAAGACTGGAACTAAGGCCCACATCAAGATGCATATTCAACTGGCCAATTTTTTTCTGTGGTTTATTAATTTGGTAATTGAAAATTGGTCTCTATATGACAGGTGGTTTGAAGGGAGGGCTTGTGACATCAGACGAAAAAGGAAAGTGGTTTCAGAGGTGGAGCGAGTTTTGATATAAGATCACAGAGAACATGCACTGATGAATTGTTCACAATTAGACCAGGAATGTGCATTAAGATGTAAATAGGAACCATTTTTTAATTTCAGTTTTAAAGAAAACTGTTTTAATGGCAAACATTAAAACATTACTCATTATTTAATAAAAAATCTGATTGCATTTAGCACGTCTTTTACCAAAATCTAGATCCTGTTGTGAATGTTGGTCCTTGCTGGAAGAAAATAAAGAAAAGCCTTCAAAAAGAGTAAACTAAACATTTCAGAGTAAACTAAAATATTTTTGGGGCATTAGAGTAGCAAACATGCTTTGCAAATAGTTTTTTTTTTTGTAATATTTTGTAATAAAATTAACAGTGATTAACAATTAATAATCTTCTACTAATAAACTTATATTATTAATAAAAAATAAAAATTAACAAAGCAGCCAGACTGTCTTCCCTTGTGAAATTCCAGTTTGCTCTCCAGCATTTTTTTAGTTTTATGAATGAACATAATTGGCTCAGTGCCTTTAGGTCCCACATTCCCAATCTCGTTTGGTTTTGCACTGAAAAAAATGTGAGGAAAAAAAACAACAAAATAACAAAAAAAGGTTATTCTGTTTAGAATAAAATTCCAATGAGAACAATCAACATGTGCAAAATGTATTCTCCGAAATTCTATATACAAAAGCCTATATTCTCAGAAATGCATGCATAATTGGCAAATGCTTTCTAACGGATTTTCAATTAAAATTGACCACTGAGAAAAGAAACTGTCCACAAAACACTCCTCAGAAGTTTTCTTTTGAGTTCCTATTTGTACATTCAAAATGCAATTCACTTTAGTTTCTTTTACTCTGCCCCTTTATCAAAGTGCCCAGGTTTAGGGTGAGTTTCTGTAAGCCAGAAGTCTGTTGCCTTTGGACATCTGTACCTAACTGCAGCCAAATGCATCCCTCTGACGAGGCAGGACATGCTGGCTGCAGCTGAAGGAAGGTGACGTATTTTCCAGCTTAAATGAATTTCATTGTGGGATTTTAGGTTTCACTGCAATTTGGACTTGCTTCTTCTGGCTATTTTCTCCTCCTGTTTAATTAATATTTTTAGTTTGCGTATCTTTTTATTTTTGAATCAAGAATATGTTCTTAGCAATCAAACATGTGCTCATTGTATTTGCTTTTTGTTTGAATTGTTTTTTGTTTCTTTGCTTGTTTCATTTCGTTTTTGATTGTTTTTTTTATTTGTTTCGCTTTATATTTTGTCTACTATGTTGCCATATTAATGTTCCTTCTTTACATGATCTTTTCTCTCTGTTCAGAGATATTTGGGTTCACCTGCATTGAGCCATTGTGTCACCGCCTTGTCTCTAACCCTAGCCATTTATTACTTTTATTCTCTTTTACACTGTCTGAGTAATGTTTAACATAATTGCAAATTACTGTTCCTTTCCTAAAGGTACACTATGTAATCTCTAGCGGTTAAACAAAACTCCATGCATTTTGCTGCAGAACATTGTTTTGGTTGTGCTTGACTGTGCGGATGAATATGGTTCTCCTGCTGCTCATAAAACATTCACTACTAGGCTTAAAGGGATAGTTCACTTTGAAATTAATTTTTGATATGTTTTAGCTTACCTCAAGGGCATCCAAGATGTAGGTGTCTTTGTTTCCGCAGTATTTTCAATTTTGTCATTTTTCAGTCAAACCGTTGTTGTCTATCATTCATACACTGGAGGCTAAGGGGGTCCACCAAAAAGCATGCACAGAGAAGTCCAAATTAAACATGATTTAATGACTCGTAAATGTAAGTACACATTGATGGCCTAAGACACGAGACGAGCTTTTTTTGTGAGAAAGCGAACAGGATTTATATCGTTTTTACCTCGTGTAATCACAGCCACGTCCAAGTGATCTGAATCAGTTGTGCAATGCCCAACTGAACCAAACTGAATCAGTTCAATGTTACGCCGGAAGTGATCGCTTGCGTGTGACGTCACTCAATATTTACACGGTGATTTCGGAAGTTTTACCTTTTACTAAACATATTTAGATATACCGAAATCGTCTTCCATTGTGGTTTCCCGTATATTTAAATATGTTTAGTGAAAGGTAAAACTTCCGAAATCTTTGTATAAACAAAGAGTGACGTAGGCGCGCAAGCGATCACTTCCGGCGCATGCGCAGACCGAAGCGCCCGTGCCGTCAGATCATTTTGTCATGGCTATGATTACAAGAGGTAAAAACGATATAAATACTGTTCGTTTTCTCTCACAAACCGCTCGTTTCGTGTCTTAGGCCATCAATGTGTACTTACATTTACGAGTCATTAAATCATGTTTAATTTTGACTTCTCTCTGCATGCTTTTTGGTGGACCCCCTTAGCCTCCAGTGTATGACTGATAGACAACAACGGTTTGACTGAAAAATGGCAAAATTGAAAATACTGTGGAAACAAAGACACCTACATCTTGGATGCCCTTGAGGTAAGATAAAACATATCAAAAATTAATTTCAAAGTGAACTATCTCTTTAAGAGATATAACCAGTTTAGATGGAAAGGATCTTAAGCAGACAAGCTGAAGACATTACTGTAGCTATACTCATTAATAGACACCATACTTCCTTGAACATAAATTCCAGCACAGCGCAACAACAACCATAAGGAAATGACCCTTCACAATAGATAATGCTTTACAATGAACTCTGTTAGAGAGCTGCATAAGACAAATTAACTGTTCAAAAAAACACCTTACTAACCTATTAAGGCGGGCGTACACGGTGCGATTTTTTGCTGTTTTACGAGCTCGCAGATGATTTTTTTCACTCGGGGGAAATCGCGTGTAAATCGGTTATGCTCGCATGTCGCGGCTCGTATCGTGTGCGAGGAAGATACGAGCCGAGCCGAGCACCTCTCGACCTCCCGATAATTTTTAAGCATGTCGAAAAAGTTCGGGAGCTGTTGGCTTGCATTCGTGAGGTGTATGCGGTTGAATGAGCCGATTTGTCGATCTATCTGAATTTGACCAATCGGGAGCTGAGGAAATCCACAGAAGAAATACGAAAATGGTGTGGACTACTAGAAACACTGCTTCAATTAATGTTTTTATGATGACTTTGTGAAAGGTTAACTAAACAGCATCTGCCGTGTTCCTGGCCAGTATTTGGCATATTTCATTCTGAAACAACTGTAGGCTATGCTATTGTTTTTGATAGTGTTATACATTTCTTACAGATTCTTACACATCACGATGATCATTAGGCTATGTTTGTATCCTCCTAAAAGCAATAACAGTTTGTCTACAGCCTAAGCTTTTTTTATTAATGCCTACAGAACAATGTTGCCAGATATTGCTACGAAAAACAAGCAAAAACTAACAAAAACAAAGAAATTATATAAAAATCCAAAATAAGTTCAAAGCTTGTGTTTTGAAAATAAGATAAATATATTACGAACTACTTTAATAACTTCCTAAAGTGTGACATTAATCCAAAAAACAAGTCCAGATACTGGCACCTTTCCATTATGTGGATCTTGCAACACGGGATCTGGCACCCGCGCCCTCACTCTCACAACGCGCTCAAGCTCACTCAAGCCCCGTTCACGGCGATAGCTTCTCGGAGCAAAATGAATTGCAAACGCTCACATGAGGTGGTTTAAACGGCTAATTAATCATTCAGAGAGCTTGAAATTTATTTTTGAATGTGTAGCCTACCGTAACTATGTCCGTCCGGACGTCCGTTTCGCGGTGCTGAAAACGAGCCTATAGCAAAATAACCACGGCTTGTATCAATGTTTTATGCAGTTATGAGAGTTTTTAGTGCGGAACTTTGTGCGATTTCTTCGGAATTCAGCAGGTCGTAAAATCGTGTCGTATATCACTGCCTCCATACGATTTTTGTATAAACGCACTCGTAAAGTGTGCCTGGGCATACGATCTTCCGACCGTCAGAATTTGTACCGTGTACGCCCGCCTTTAAGTAATAAAAATGCCATCTTTACATCACTTTTACAACATTTCAAATCCCTTAGGTGTGGGGTTAGAGATCAGGGGGTGGAGATAGATAGGATTAGGGGTGGGGTTAGGGATCAGGGGGTGGAGATGGATAGGCTTAGGTGTGGGGTTAAGGATCAGGGGGTGGAGATAGATAGGATTAGGGGTGGGGTTAGGGATCAGGGGGTGGAGATGGATAGGCTTAGGTGTGGGGTTAAGGATCAGGGGTGGAGATGGGTAGGATTAGGGGTGGGGTTAGGGATTAGGGGGTGGAGATGGGTAGGATAAGGGGTGGGGTTAGGGATCAGGGGGTGGAGATGGATAGGATTAGGGGTGGGGTTAGGGATCAGGGGGTGGAGATGGGTAGGAGAAGGGGTGGGGTTAGGGATTAGGGGGTGGAGATGGATAGGATAAGGGGTGGGGTTAGGGATTAGGGGGTGGAGATGGGTAGGATAAGGGGTGGGGTTAGGGATCAGGGGGTGGAGATGGATAGGATTAGGTGTGGGGTTAGGGATCAGGGGGTGGAGATGGGTAGGATTAGGGGTGGGGTTAGGGATTAGGGGGTGGAGATGGGTAGGAGAAGGGGTGGGGTTAGGGATCAGGGGGTGGAGATGGATAGGATTAGGGGTGGGGTTAGGGATCAGGGGGTGGAGATGGATAGGATTAGGGGTGGGGTTAGGGATCAGGGGGTGGAGATGGATAGGATTAGGGGTGGGGTTAGGGATCAGGGGGTGGAGATGGATAGGATTAGGGGTGGGGTTAGGGATCGGGCTGGAGATGGGTAGGATTAGGTGTGGGGTTAGGGATCAGGGGGTGAAGATGGCTAGGATTAGGGTGGGGTTAGGGATCAGAGTAGGAGCCAGAGTAGCTTGAGAAACTGTTCTCTATTTATGAATATGACGAGACACGCACGGGTGAATGACGTATGTACGCCATTTCCCCCAAAAACCTTCCTGCTACGTCTAAAATATAAAAACTTATAATAGGCTTACTATAGTGAATCAGGTGGATCAAGGAGGATTGATGATGTTTTCTCTTGGTATTCATACAATTTGTTAAGTTTTATCAAAAAAGTGACATAGTGTACCTTTAAGATTATTTTCCATGAATTCTCCATTTTTTTAAATGTATTTGATTGAATCACTTTTTGCACTCCCATTTCACAGCTCATACATTTAAACCCATTTAAGCATTTTTGTCCTGATCATATAAATATTTTTAACTGTAATGTAAAGTTTGACCTTTAATTCAGTTTACCTACATGTTTTAACAGAACATTCTGTTTAGCAAAACTGACAAGTAATAATGGAAGGCAAAACCATACATATCAATCAGAATTTACATACTGACAATATGCGATATGAAAATATCTTGACACAATTCATACATCAGGATTCTGTTACTATTATTTTTAAACATTTTATTTCCTCCCCCCCCCCCCAAAAAAAAAATTATCCCCTATTCAGTCTTTAAATGAATTAAATGTTTATTTATCAACTGAGATTGAGTCAGCTGCAAGATTTCTGCTAAA
Source organism: Pimephales promelas (assembly GCF_016745375.1). The sequence goes on along the minus strand of NW_024121399.1, from coordinate 1,716,580 downwards.
TCAAAAAATTCTGTGTAATTCTGTTACTGCTCCTCTGTAGGAATGTGTGTCTTCCATTGGTGAATTCAGATTGCATTTTTAGTTTGGTCCCTCAGGGCTCCCGTTGGCTTGTGTTACCGCTTCTATCAATAGTGAAAGCTCTGAGGGCTCAGTATAACACAACACACTCAGGTTGCTGTGTTCAGTTGGCCATTTGCCGAGTAAAGAGTACAGTACGGTCATAAACACCGAGGCCAGACTAATAAATCAAAGGGGGTCTTGTAAAAAATGGGAATCTTTTGAGTTTGTCTAACCTGCATTTTGCATTGTTCCCAGATTCTTATCAAACTTGATATTGTACTGTTAAACCCACTGCACATACAGTAGAAAAATGCTTTGCAGCCACTTTCAGCCATCTTTCAACCAAGAAGAGAGAGACACTGTGTGTTCAGTGTCATTGTGCCTGTGTTGTTGCACGCCTGCCAAGAGGTCGCAACGTAATGCGCAATGAAAAACTCTGACAACAATGAGAACAGGGTTTCAATTAATTTCATTAACAATTCTGCACAAACATAGGAGCGGATGACTCAAATGTCACAGTTTGGCTAATCGTTTCTCCCACCATACAACCTGCTCTCCATTGAAGCGTTCAAAGTGAAAAATGGCCTCTAAGATAGATAGATGTGTATGTGTGTACATGTATAGAGAATGGTTTGTTGTTTCTATTCTTGTCACCTGTTCATGTCGAAAAGTATCTCTCACATGATATATTTCTTCCTGATTTAATTGTATGGGTTGGGTGACCACACTTCCTGTGCATGCAAGTGTCCTCATGTTAATTTATGCACCAGTTTGAGCAATCCTTCTGTAAAATAATCCATTTAAACTGTCTTGTTGTGAGGTTTGTGACAACAAACCTTATAAATGAGGATATAAAAATACACGAGGCATAAATAGAGAAGGCATAAATACATCTTTTCAGTGCCCAAAGTGGATGCAAATCATTCTCTCTGATTTATTTGAGGGTATCATTTTTGTCTCTGGTTGTTAACCAAAAACATATGGTGTTGTTATTGTTGTTGTGGAATCGTTGTTGTTTTTGCTATTTGAATTCTGTCTATACAAGTCTTGATTTTAAACCAGCTATTTAGTGAAAATTAAAACTTCTGGATGCATCTTAACAATTTGATTTGCATACGAGCCACCGGGGTTAAATGTTTGGGATGGTTAAAGGAAGGGAAGTCAAGTCACACTTTATGTCTTCTCATTAATATATTAACCTTCTCATTAATAAAAATGAAAATAACAGTTACTGTTGTAAAGTTAATGAATTATGAAACTAATTCAGTGTGAATTAATGAATAAAACTAGAAGCTCAGTGTTTGTTTCAATTCAGTTAAATAATTGTCTGTGTTTTAAAGTTATGAAACAAGTTCAATTATCAGCTATAAGAAGGTCTACCAGCCCGTTCTCATCCCAAGGCATTGCGTATACATCCAACGCACATGGCACCCTTAAGCATCAATATGAGACGCAGATATATAAGGCGCCTCTTAGTGGTCTAACTCTAACACTACCCCAGACCTAAACCTACCCATAACCGAAGTGTGTTATATTGACGCTAAAGGGTGCCATGTGCGTCGGATGTATACGCATTGTCAAAAGCGTCACTATATGACGCCTTAGGATGAGAATGCGTTGGCTCTACAGAAGGCGATATCAGGTCAATGTTGATTCAGCTCAGTTCAATAACAGTGTCAATGTTACAAAGTTAGTGTCATTATCCAGCCTAATTATCCAGACAGTGTTGTTAAAGGTTGGGTAGGCAAAATGAGTTCTCTTTAAAATCACTTATTAAACTGCAATGCATAAAACAAATGCAAATGATAATCTTTCGTGACCACTCACTCATCACATCAATGTCACATGAGCATAACCGCGATAGAGTCGAAAGTCCAAAATTTCTACCGGTTGACAAATATCACTTACCCCTACTTCTATTATTAATTACCATCACTATGTGAAAAGAGTTTCAACAAGTATAACAATACTGTTTCTGAAAAACATTGCCTGCCCTATCTTTAAATCTATAATAGTACTAAATATTAATTGGATTTTAATGTGATGATTGCTATCTTAAGACATTCCCATCTTTGCTGTTTTTTAAATTAATTCCAATGTTTTCCAACTGTACGTCTATGAAAAATCATATTGTTTTTGTTTTGTGCATATTTGACTGTTATGTGTTTGACTGGGAAATTTGTTTAGAAAATGTTTTAATTTTTTATTTATTTTTATTCATTTTTGTTTATTTTGTCTTAATTTTAAGCAATGTTGTTTACTGTTTCCATTTGAATCTTAAAAGGAAAACAGTGTTGAATATTTCATTTATTAATGATCTTTTCTCCTCAGAATTAAGGAAGTTGTGAAACACCGTTAGTATAATGGTGCTTGTTGCAACAGGGTGTTATTCCCACATATTTGAGCATGTGGAATGGGAAGACCGGACTGTGGGAGGACTAGAATGTGGCCTGATTAGCCTAGACTAGTCTTCCAAATGTAAACAACACTGTCACCAGAATAAAGATGTTTTTATGTAATGTTCTTCCACAGCCATTGTGGTTAGAAACCATTTCTGAAATGGCCCATAAATATTTTTTCATCCAAACGACCGCGAGCTGATTTTCCGTTCTGATAATTCATAGATAGGGTTACAATGCACAATTCATTTCACAAGCGTGTTGTAAAGAGCCCAGTCTAAGACAACATTCAGAATTTGAGTTTGTTTTACAAGGAGGGATGTCAAACTCACCCCATTTTTATTGTCATTGTCAATGTCAATCTCATGCCATATAGGTTCATACTATAGGCTTGTATTCAAACAAAGACTATTATTAAAGTGCCAACCTTAGGTTGGTAATATGTTACTTTTCTTATTATTAATCTGGCTGAGCCAAAATGGCAGCCATTAGAACTGCTTAAAAGAAAGTTTCAAACAATTTTCCAGGAAAAATGTAGACCTATTGAAAGAATGTCTGTATCATTATGTTCTGAAGTATTTGAGAAGTTTGGGGACAGCACCACCTACTTCAAGGAATATTCCACTTTTTTTTTTTTAAATAGGCTCATTTTACAACTCAAAGTTAAACAGCTGGGTTTTAACGTTTTCGAATCTATTCAGCCGATTTTCTGATATTTACATGTAGAAGAATATCAGTAACCAGACAGTTTCTGGTCTCATTGACTACCATAGTAGGAAAAAAATATACTATGGATGTCAATGAAACCAGAGACTGTCTGGTTACTGACATTCTTCAAAAATTTCAGAAAATCGGCTGAACGGATTCAAAAACGGTAAAACTCAACTGTTTAACTTTGGGGGAGTTGTAAAATGAGCCTTTTTCAAAAAAAAAAAGTGGTGTATCCCTTTAATATAACAATACCAGCTTTTACTTGGTTGGTCAGGAGGACTACACATAGATATATACACTAGATATCACCTTGGCTACGGCGGTTGATTAGAACGAATGCGTCAATAGAGCCGCCATCTTGAAACAGGGGAGCCCCTCCACTTTAATGCATCAGCGTCAATGTAGACAAAGGTCTAACGGAAATAAAATCATCATGCGATTTTCTCGGGGTTTTTTTTTTGGTTCGTTCCAACAGTCAGGCATGTATCTATCATTGATTCCAGAAAAAAATTATTTAAAGTTTAGATTTCGTTTGTGAACATCATACGCAGCACAAAAGTCCGCCACTATCAATTAAAGGGTTAGTTCACCCAAAAATGAAAATTCTGTCAGTATTTACTCACCCTCATTTTTTTCCAAACCTCTATGTGTTTATTTGTTCTGCTATACACAAAAGAAGATATTTGGAAGAATGTTTTAATCAAACAAATCTCATTCCCCATTGACTACCATAGTAGGAAAAATACATACTATGGTAGTCAATGGGGAATGAGATCTGTTTGATTAAAACATTCTTCCAAATATCTTCCTTTTTGTTCAGCAAAACAAATAAACACATAGAGGGTTGGAACAACATGAGGGTGAGTAAATACTGACAGAATTTTCATTTTTTGATGAACTAACCCTTTAATTCGAAGTAAAGGTAGAGATAGCAGCGTTACCTTGCTACGTCCTATGACAAGACCCCTGTTCCAAGATGACGGCGGTTTTGACGCATGCTTAGAACCCGAGGTGACGTCTAGTGTATATATATATGAGGACCACACTTGGTTCGCATCATCAACACTGTTTTGGGATTGGTGATCGCTTTTTTCTATTCCTATAAATCCTAAAATTTAAATCCAGTCCTGCTTAAAATCAATGATATTCAGAGCACGCTAGACAAAAAATAGGAGAAGCAGCATTTTAATGCTTGTGTAATGTCCTCATCTTGAAATGTGTCATTAGCAGTGTGCGGTGGTTGAAGATCTGGGCTGTGTCCCAAATCGCCCCCTATACTCTTAAATAGGGCACTATTTGAAGGGACAGGCATTTGTAGTGGTATCCGAAACCACAGCGGACGATATCGAGTGCACTCATTCAATCCCACAATGCACTGCAATAACGAGTGTACAACCGATGTACGCGCAAAGGCTTGAGAACACCCATCGCGCGCCGAATGAATTCCCGCGTCTCGCCAGAAGATGACGCTTGCAGCTGAATCATACAGTGGTCCAATGTGGGTACAGTGTAATATCTAACAGGTATACATTTATTTTTAATTGATAATTGAATTCTTTAATTATGATGTATAAATGTTTCCATGACAGAGTTCGGGATAAATCTTTTCATCTTACTATTGGAGTGGCTAGTTTGCTTATTATGATTATTAAACGGCAAGCACAAACTATGCAAAAGCGGCAGACTTTCCGGCTCACCCAGTGTCCAAATTCACTCACTCGTTTTCATTCACTCCCTCAAGTGAACTATAATAGTGGACTAATGTAGGGAATAGTTTTCGGACACAGCCCTAGATTGCTGGTTTGAACCGTCCATGATGCAACCCAGTTTTTCATTTTATGTAAGATCCTTTTGGTCCAAAGCACTTCATCCAGGTTCATTTTCATGCATTACAGCAGATAAATGTTGTAAACGATAAGTGTAAAGAAATACTGCCACTTGTAAAGGGATAGTTCACCCAAAAATGGATTCTGTCAGTAATTATGTCTTTCTAAACCAATGAGACTTTCGTTCATCTACAGAACAGAAATGAATCTCTCATCATTTTTTTGTCCATCCATTGAAAGTCCACTCAACCAATATTTTCCACACAAAAGTACAAAAAAACTATGTAAAAGTAGTCCATATGGAGAGTTGAGTAGTTTAATCAAAGTTTTGTGAAGAGACTCGATCGCTTTATATGATGAACAGATTCAATTTGGGCTTTTATTTACACACAGAGAGCTCAATCAGAAGCTAAAACATGCTTGATGTGAATAAAAGCCTAAATCGTGAATAAAAATCTGTTAATGATATATCGTGCGATTGTGTTTCTTTGATTAAACCTCTCGATTCATACGAATTACTTTAACAATGCCTTTATGAACCTTTTTTGAAAATTTAGCTTGAATATTCTTTCAATGGAGAGACAGAAATTATGAGAGAAGATAAAAAAAAATGTGTTCTGAAGATAAAAGTCATACAGGTTTGAAATGGCATGAGGGCAAATGATGATAGAATTGTCTTTTTCTGGGTTAACTATCACTTTAATAAATGTTTTTGTGCTTTTTCTCCCTGAATATGCATGTTTATTTATGCAAAACAAACACAAATCTCAAAAATGTCTTCACAGAAAGGTGTTATACTGTTTTTTTTTTTGGGGGACAAATGCTTCACCTCATCGTTTGTTTAAATAAGGAGTGGAAGGTGTGTTTCCAAGGCAAATGAATACATTAGATGCACCAAAAACAAACCAATAAAATTGAACAAAGCCTCTTCATTTTACTATCAGCTTTTTATCACTCATTGGTTGTCTCATTTTCATTCCAGGAATTTCTCTCTGAAGCAGGGAGTGTCTGCATACAAAATGCTCTGCAGTTTTCTGCTTCATAGGTCAGACACTGGTTTATCTTGTTTCTGTGGCTATGCTCACTCCCATCAAAATTTGTGCAAATTTGTATAAGAATTTGCTTGCATCATTCGGATGAGAGATATAGACCCCCCCCCTATAGACTGGAATAAATATTAAAGCAAATGCCCATTTATTTTGAAGGTCAGAGCTGTAGATTTCCAATGTATGCTTAAATAAAACCCAAGACATGCGAGGATATTATGGCTAGCGGGCTGTGCGTAATGTCTTGGAGAGTGATGTCATGGCCTAACTCTACATGAAATGCTTGTTTTTCTTTTTTCACAGATGTTATTCAGCATGATCGTTTTGCTCCCGTTGTTCGTTTATTTATTTCCACAGCATTTCAACTGCTTTTTGACATTTGCCCGAATGATAGATAATGCGGCGCTCTGTAAAAGATAAACAAAACTTGAAAAACAGCGAGAAATGTCTTGTCTTGACTGGGACTGTTGGCTCATGTTGATACCGATGCCTTTACTCACTGTTTAATTGTACACACTACAGATGTGTCGTCCGCCTCTTCTGCTATGAGCACGGGGAGTCCTCGCAGTGCTTTTCCCACCTCTTCCACCTCAGCTTCAGAACGGATCGCCGGGAATGACAGCGGCACGCCTGGAGATGTTTGCGGTCGGAGGAAAGCCGAGGTGCTGGCTGCGGAAAACAAGCTTTCCGGCAGGGTTTGTGGAGATAAAGGTGGCCAGCAGACCCAGATGACACCCTCCAAACGGCCTGTCCTCAACATCTCGCCTCCACCCGAGGACCTGTTCGACGACAGCAACATGTCCTGCCAGGATGAGCTGCTTCTCGACTCAGAGCAGAGTAACAGCATCTGGATGGAAAACTCAGTGTCTAACTTCAGCATTGTGAGCTCCAGCTCTTATAATGACAACACTGAAGTGCCCCGCAAGGCCCGTAAGTGTACCCCCCGACAGAAGCCGGGGTCAAAGCCGGTCGCCGCTGAAGAGGCCAGCATGGATGTCTTTGACGCAGACAGTGCCAAAGGTCCACACTTTGTGCTCTCACAACTTGGCCCAGACAGCAAGACCTGTTCCAAAGCCAGGTGAGACATTTAGTGCCATGGGATACTTTGTGCGCTTGTTGGAGATTGGTGTGAAGAACCTAAAATGTTTGAAGGAGCTGTATGCAATAAATTTATTCAATTATTCATAAATTTTTCCTGCTGTGTCACTAGACATTAAAGGGCACCTATTATGCCCCTTGAGTGAAGTGAGTGAAGAGTGAGTGAGTGAGTGAGTGAAGAGTGAGTGAAGAGTGAGTGAGTGAGTGAAGAGTGAGTGAGTGAGTGAAGAGTAAGTGAGTGAGTGAGTGAGTGAAGAGTGAGTGAGTGAAGAGTGAGTGAGTGAGTGAAGAGTGAGTGTGTGAGTGATTGAGTGAGTTAGTGAGTGAGTTAGTGTGTTAGTGAGTGAGACAGTGAGTGAGTGAGACAGTTAGTGAGTGAGTGAGTGAGTGATTGAGTGATTGAGTGAGTGAGTGAGTGAGTGAGTGAGACAGTGAGTGAGTGAGTGAGTGTTGACAGAATTTTCATTTTTGGATGAACTAAAGGTACAAAAACCCAATTATCTTTCGACCAGACTGATCTCATGAAGTAGCGTGTGTATGACACGCCAATTCGTATTGCCATTTTTGGCGTGCTATCAAGACGGATAATCGCTTTTCAGTGTGTTTATGAACGCCGTTGACTTAACGTTATTACTGTATATATAAATATATGACTTACCTCAACCCCGTCCCTAAACCTAACCGTCACTGGGGTTAATGGCATTTATGACTGTTCCCTCACCATCCTAGGAAAAAAAAAGATCGCTCCCCAGATGTAGATCTACATTTTGCTTAGTTTCACACGGACATTTGACGGCGTGTACAGACACGCGGAATCACTCGGACGTTAATGGCGTAGACATACACGCATACACGCGGATAGCTCAAAATGCGTAGAGATATGCCTATGTTTACGCAAAAGTCATGATGTCATGTTGCTTTCGACTGATGTTCACCAACAAACCTTGTTTCATAGCTCTGATGGACCTCAAGCATCTGGTCTCAAAGGCGGGATACTGTCTTGTCAGTATCCTCAGAAAAGTGAAGGGAAAGAACTGAAGATTGTGGTGCAGCCCGAGACTCAGCATAGAGCGCGTTACCTGACCGAAGGCAGCCGTGGGTCTGTGAAAGACCGAACACAGCAGGGTTTCCCTACTATCAAGGTGGGTAACACAGACTTACAGTTACCTACAGTTGTTGTCTCTTTAGGGAAAGTTGCAACACAAATGAATCTCCCTTTAAAGGAGTTGTTCACTTTTAAAAAAACCTTTTGCTGATAATTTACTCACCCCCATGTCATCCAAGATGTCCATGTCTTTCTTTCTTCAGTCGAAAAGAAATTAAGGTTTTTGATGAAAACATTCCTGGATTTTTATACATATAATGGACTTCAATGGGAACCAAACAGTTCAAGGTCCAAATGAGAGTTTCAGTGCAAATTGCAAACTGTTCAAAGGTCGCTTTGCTCTGTTCTGTGTTGCGCGTTCGTGACTCTCCTGTTCAAACTAGTTTCGCTTGATAAGACCCTTGAATCGTTTAAAGCCCTTTAAACAGTTTGCAGTTTGCACTGAAAATGTCTTTTGGACCTTGAACCGTTTGGTTACCAGTAAATTGCATTATATGGAGAAAAATCCTGGAATGTTTTCAATAAAAACCTTAATTTCTTTCCGACTGAAGAAAGAAAGACATGGACATCTTGGATGACATGGGGGTGAGTAAAGTATCAGCAAAAGTTTTTTTTAAAAGTGAACTACTCCTTTAAGATGAGTCTTATGAAATGGTTCTCTTCTCACTTTTCCCTACTGATATACTGTATGCATTGATACTCTGTTAACCACACATTTCTTGATCCTCGCAGCTTGAGGGTGTGAAGGAGTCAGTGGTCCTGCAGATTTTTGTGGCCAATGATGCTGGACGTGTGAAACCCCACGGGTTCTACCAGGCTTGCAGAGTTACAGGCCGGAACACAACTGCCTGTAAGGAAGTGGACATTCAAGGCACAACTGTCATCGAAGTGCCTCTGGATCTCAGCAGCAATATGACTCTGGCGTATGTAAACGTGTCAGCTAGTAGAATTGCACCCCACTTTGAAGCTTTAAATTGTTCATTAAACTTTAAACTGAATATTCAAAAAGAACAACCCCCAGTCTTCTAATCCAGACGCTGTATTGATCAAATTGATATTGATGATGACCAGCTGACAGTCGGGTGTCTTTACAGTGTAGATTGTGTGGGGATCCTGAAGCTCAGGAATGCCGATGTGGAGGCCCGTATTGGGGTGGCTGGATCTAAGAAGAAGAGTACCCGTGCCAGACTGGTGTTTCGAGTCAACATCCCACGCCCCGATGGCTCTGTGCTCACGTTACAGACCTCGTCGTCTCCCATACTGTGCAGTGAGTGGCTTTGGGTTATTCATAGCATCTCCCTGCTGGCGAGCCCAGCTGGTGCTCTCATCACATAGGAGAGGTAGGGATTAGACGGGGGGATAATGAATGTTTATATTATTAAAGCCATAGAGCCAAAAAAAAGGAGGGAGAATGAGTATTAGGCAGAACATCAGGTGCTTACTGTGATGAATTGTACTAAAATTGAATTTCTGTGTCGCCAGCAACTATTCCAGGTTGATTGCAACTTAAGTTCTACTGACACCATCTGTAGCGTCCTGTCAATTGCCACAGAAAATGGTTTTGATTTATCCCTCATTGTGTTAGAAAGGACAGAAAAGACATTTGCCAGGGTTGTTGTTCATTACATTTACATTTATACATTTTGGCAGACGCTTTTATCCAAAGCAACTTACATTGCATTTCAAGGTACACGTTTACATTCTTATCAGTTCTTATTATCTTTAAGTCCAATAATTTCTCTAGAGGTGTTGTTGCATTGACTCAATATAATAGTGCACATGTGGAATAATTGCAATTTATTTGATTACTATGTAATGAGAATTATGTATTAATAATTAACAAGCAAAATGATCTGCCGATGGGGTAAGAAAATTCAGTTTGAAATAAGATTATTATTCTTACCCCATTGGCAGATCATTTTGCTTGTTTTAAGTAAAAACTCACTTCATTTAGATTTTCCTGCCAGAAAACAAGACATAATATCTTATGGCATTTTACTACTTTAGTAAATGCATCTTGATTTTATAATTTTTTGATATTTTGACCGGATACAAGACAAAAATACTAAGAAAATAATGTTTTGCAGTGTTGACGATGTAATTCGCTTATAATGTAACTCTTAAGAAGCAACTGTACCTCCTTGCCTGCTTTTGTAGTCAAATGCACTTCTGGTTATGCATTACCAGCATATAATAAGTGTCCCTTCCTAGTTTCCTTGTGTGGATGCAAAGTAAAAGTATGCAGGTTTTCCACTAGTCACAGGCTGATTTTGCTGTATGGATTTGTTGACCCACATGTAATATCAGATGTGTAGAAACAACATTTTAGTCACAGAAATATTGTTACCTAGCTGTGCATCCTAATGGATTGTTTCTCTCTTTCTCCGATTGGTTTTGTTTTTATAGCCCAGCCTGCAGGAGTACCTGAGATTCTCAAGAAGAGTTTACACAGTTGCTCTGTTAAAGGGGGGAATGAAGTCTTTATTATCGGAAAAAACTTTCTCAAAGGAACCAAGGTCATATTTCAGGGGAATGCTTCAGGTATACTTGCATGTTCAAGGTGTCATAGTCTTTTCCCGCACAACACTTGCACTGTTTAACCTCTGCCTGTTTGATTGTAGCAGATGATAAGTCCTGGAAGGCAGAGGCTGACATTGACATGGAGTTTTTCCATCAGGTAAGCCATAGCATCTGCTGTGTCTATTATTTGACTGTGTGGGATGATCAAGCAATGCAAAAATAGAGGCAGCTTTGCACAGGTCACAGACATCAGTGTCCCCAATTGTTGCCTGACATGAATATGGAAAGAACGGCAGATTGATGACCTAAATACTCAAACAGTACGCAATAAACTTTTTAGTTCTTTTTGAGCTAGTGATTTAAATAGATCTGTTTTACAGTGACTTGTCCTGAAATGTCAGAAGTGATTTTAGTCATTTTCAATGTTTTTTTTTGTTTGTTTTTTTTAAATACTCTATGTACTGCCATATTATACTAATGCAAAGGGACCATCATTTACACAAATGTAGCCAAAAATGGCTTTGAGGAGAAAATAAATCTGGCTAGTGTTGAAATTGCAACAAAATGCATAATCAATTATTTTATTGCAAGAAACACATCTGACTGATTCTGAACACAAGAAATTACAAACTTCACAATTTTCACATATCTTCTTTTCATCTTATAGCTCAAAGAAGAGAGGAGTAGCCATACTTATACGAAAGAACCTAACATTTACCATCAATAAAATAATAACTGACACGGAGGGCAGATATGTCATTATTAACTCTACCATTAACAATAACAATATTACTATTGCCAACATTTATGGACCCAACAATGATGATGAACATTTTTTCCACTCTTTTTTTTCAATATTATCAGGTTTTTCACAATCAGCTTTGATTATAGGGGGAGACTTCAACACAGTTATTAATCCAATACTAGATAAATCTAACACCTCAAATTATAGGAAAACCTGGCACTCTACAGAAATTATAAAACAATATATGACGGATTTTGGACTTGGCGATAACTGGAGACAGAAAAATCCTACAACAAAAGAATATACATACTTCTCTCCAGTGCATAAATCATACTCTCGTATAGATTTTTTCTTAACAAGTAATTCCATTATGTCCAATATTTTAAACACAACGATTGAACCCGTTATAATTTCAGATCATGCTCCAATTACTCTTACTCTTTATAACAACAGAAACGAAAAAAACTCAAATAGATGGCGAATGAACACATCACTACTGCAAGACCCAGAATTTAATGAATATTTTATAAGAGAGTGGAAATCTTTCATTAGCATAAATAAAACCCCTGATATATCCGCTACAACTTTATGGGAGACAGCCAAAGTAGTAATGAGAGGAAATATTATATCATACTCTACGTATAAACATAAAAAAGAGAAAAAATTAGAAAAAGATCTGGAAGATAAAATAAAAATATTACACCAAACTTACTCACAAAACCAAAATGAACAAATATTAAATGAAATAAATCAAACAAAGAATCAACTGGACAGTATTACAAATAAAAAAATAGAATTTTATAAACAACGTTTAAGGTTAATACATTTCGAATATAAGGACAAATCAGGAAAATATTTAGCCAATTTGCTGAAACGTAATAAGGAAAAAACCCATATATCTACAATTAAAAACGAGAATAAAATAATTCATAACCTGCAAGATATCAATACAACTTTTCAAAGATTTTACAAAAATTTGTACAAAAGTGATAAAAAAGAAAATCAAAAAGAGACTGGTAAATTCTTGCACAATATAACACTCTCCAAATTAAGCCTAGCACAGAAAGAAGAATTAGAAAAACCAATAACAGAGGATGAATACAAGAAAGCTCTCTTTGCATTACCAAATAATAAATCACCAGGTTTAGATGGCTTCCCCCCAGAATTTTATAAACATTTTTGGTCAACTATTTCACCACAGTTTTTAGAAATGTCAGCAGACATTAAAAACAGCTCATCTATCCCACCACATATGAACACGGCATTAATTTCTGTTTTACTAAAACCAAATAAAGACCCAACATTATGCACAAGCTATAGACCCATATCCCTGATCAATACTGACATGAAAATAATTAGTAAAACCCTAGCCTCACGGTTAGAAACAGTCATCTCAAGTCTTATTCATCCAGACCAAACGGGATTTATTAAAGGACGTCATTCATCAGACAACATACGTCGCTTATTCAATATAATGAATAACAATAAAACACAAAATACTACAATTATTGTGTCATTAGATGCGGAAAAAGCGTTTGACAAAGTCAATTGGAATTTTCTTTTTGCCGCTTTAGATAAATTCGGTTTTGGAGAGTCATTCGTTCACTGGATTAGAACATTGTATAGTACACCGAAGGCTTCAGTCATCACTAACGACATCATATCACCATCATTCCAGTTGCAACGAGGGACCAGACAAGGATGTCCACTCTCTCCACTCCTTTTTGCAATATTCATAGAGCCCTTAGCAGCCGCAATAAGACAAAACGATAATATCACGGGATATTCAACGGATAAAATCACTCATAAAATCTCATTATATGCTGATGATATTTTATTGTATTTACAAAAACCAGAGAAATCTCTCATAGAAGTTACCAATGTCATTAATAATTTTTCGAAAATATCAGATTACTCTATAAACTGGTCCAAATCTACAATTCTGCCCATAAATAAAACATTACAGTATGTAAAAAACCTAAATACTCCATTTAATATAGGTAATATCACATACCTGGGAATACAGATCTCTCCCAATTTATCTGACTTATTTAAACTTAATTTCATTCCATTACTGAAAAATATAGAAGATGATTTAAAACGTTGGATGAATTTGCCATTATCCCTTATAGGAAGAATTTCTACAATAAAAATGATCATATTACCCAAAATTAATTACCTATTTACAATGATACCAATTCAACCCACTAAGAAATGGCTAGACACATTAAATACAAAAATAAATAAATTCTATTGGAAAAACAAAAAACCAAGAATAAGCATCGCTACATTACAGAAAAATAAAGAGATGGGAGGATTAGGGGCACCCAACTTTTACTATTATTATCTAGCTGCACAATTACAATATCTCTACAAATGGATAAATGGCAATCATATTCACAACTCGTGGTTAGATTTAGAACAGGCAGATTGTAAAAAGATTTCATTATCTGATTTACCACATATTACTGAGGTTATTAAGGCCCATGATCTATACAATAATATGACAATTCGTACAACATTATTAGCATGGTGGAAAAGTAATCATATAACTCATAATTCAATAACACCGCACTCTCTCTCTCCTATATGGCATAACCCAGATTTTACTATTAATAAATGTACACTTAGTAATGAAAAATGGAAAACTGCAGGCATCACACATTTGCATAATGTATTTCTAAATAATAAATTCAAACACTTTTCAGAGTTGACAGAAAAATATAACCTAGGGAAAGATCAGTACTTTTATTACATACAAATTAATCATGCTATCAGATTTAAGATTGGCAATCTTCTTCCTAAATCTCCACCTCTTATTGAAAAAATAAAACAAATCAGCAACACAAAAAAATTATTATCCAAATTATACACTATACTAATAAATACAGATACAACATATTCAATACCTATTAAACAATGGGAAAATGATCTCAACATAATCACAGATGCCGAATTTTGGAAAGAAGTTAGCTTAAATACATTTAAGATGAGTAGAAATGCCAATGTACAATTAATTCAATTTAAAGTAATATACAGAACACACCTAACCCAACATAAACTGTTTAAAATGGGACTGTCAAAATCAAACAAATGCGAACACTGCAATCTAAATGTACAAGACGATTATTTTCATGCTATCTGGTCTTGCCCCCCAGTTATTCAATTTTGGAGAGAGATTACTGGTAAACTATCTGAATATCTTAAATGTAAGATCCCGGCAAACCCGTCATTATGTCTTCTAGGAGACACATCAAAAATAAACCCTCCACTGGTACATGCATCACCCTTACTTCTGTCTCTAGTTATCGCCAAGAAAATTGTCCTAATTAACTGGAAAAATAAAAGCAGACTCAGTATTACTCAATGGCAGCACTTATTAACAGATCATATTACTAAAGAAAAACAGACGGCGACCCTTAAACACAAATTAACTAAATTCAAACAAATGTTTGGTTCCATTTCAGAATCATTAAACATTTATGTGCCCTAATAGGTGAATTAGAGCCTCACCAATTACCTATGTTAAATATATGAGACGCATACCATGCATATTAATACTATCGAATACCCAATGAATATACTTTAAATCTGAGTTAACATAGCATGGAATGGGTAGTTGGATTAAAGACATGTGACATACTCGTGGTATTGCTCTGCATTTTAATCTTGCATTGTATTAGTTAGCAC
Source organism: Pimephales promelas (assembly GCF_016745375.1). The sequence goes on along the minus strand of NW_024121399.1, from coordinate 1,701,380 downwards.
ATCGCGTATGTGTAGGGCGTGCGTAGGCCTAATAATATAATTTATGTTAATACCTCTTATTATGCTTCTAAATATTCTTCTTGTTATGTATTTAAATCTTGCTATTATTAAATTTCCTAAGGTCTGTAGGTGGGTGTAAGTGATGTTATGCGTATGAACGTCGGTATATATGTCTAGGCTTCATTATGTGTATGTTCGTGGGCCAATGTATATCGTATTTATTTTGAATGACATTTAATTATTGATGTATGAATTGTGTGAAGGTCTTTTAAGGCATGATCCACACACGTCTAGCTTATAAGTATGTCATCAATTATTAGTAAATGTGTGTATATGAGTGTTTATACCAGTGTACATGTATACAGGCTCGTGTGTATGTATGTGTATGTATATGTATGTGTTAGTGTGTGGGTGTGTGTAAATACGGGTATGTGCGTGATGAATATATATACATGTACACAAATTTTTTTTTTTTTTTTTTTTTTTTTTTTCTCGCTCTCTTTTATTTATTTTTTTTTTTTTTTTTTCTTTCCCATTTTTCTTCCCCCCCACCCCTCCTTTTACACCTGGCTAAAAATGCATAACTCAAGACTACAACCAGTGGTCATTTAAAAGTAATAACAACAATAATAATTGGACTACATCCAAGCACGGGCAGAGACACGACCGGATCATGATCCAGTGATCCGGACGGTCCGGCCAATGTGGTTTGGTAAACTCCTCTCAGACACTTCAGTCTTAAAGTCTTAACCATGTGCAGGCAGAGACGCAGCCGGGTCATGCACAAATGATCCGGAGGGTCCAGCCATTGTGCGTTGGTGTTAAGGGAAAGGAGAGGAGGAGGAGAAAGAAAAAGGAGAGGGAGAAAAAAAAAAAAAAAAAAAAACATTCAGGAGAGCAAGGTGCAACTGCAAAAGTGAAATCAATATGCAATAGCCATTTTAACTCTTCATCCTCCCTATTTTTAATTTCTATTTTTCTTCCCCTTTGTTTTTGTTGTTTTTTTTTTTTTTTTTTTTTTTGTTTGTATAATCTTTGTACCTTTTTTATTTTATTTATTTATTTATTATTATTATTATTATTATTTTTTTTTTTTTTTATTTTTTTTTTTTTATTATTATTTTTATTTTTATTTTATTTTATTTTATTTTATTTTTTTTGTGTATGTGTATATGTAGGTATGTATGTATATATATATGAATGTATATCTATGTATATGTATGTATATGTGTATGGATATATGGGTATGTGTGTAAATATGCAGATATGTGCGTATGAATATGTATGCACGTGTATGGGTTTATACATGTAGGTAAGAGAGATATAGAAAAAAAAAAAAAAAAATGCATGATCAAAAATCCCATTTTATTTCAGATGATTTGAGTGAAATATGTAAAATAGTCTTCCAACACTTCACAACCACCATAATGTTGTGATTAAAAAAGATGTTATCTTTTAATCTTTGACTTTCTCCCCTTTTAGAATCACATTATTGTCAAAGTTCCTCCATATCAGAATCCAGCTATCACATCTCCTGTATCTGTTGGTATCTATGTTGTTACAAATGCCGGACGATCCCATGATGTTCAACCATTTACGTACACTCCAGAGCCAGGTCAGTTTAATCTCCACCCTCGTTTCCCAACCCCATTCCTGGAGGCACACCAACAGAACACATTTTGGGCGTCTCCCTTATCCGACCCATCCATATTAGGTCTTGGTCTCTATGAGCTGATGAGTTGAATCAGTTGTAATTGGATAGGTACAGTTTAAAGGGATACTCCACTTTTTTTTGGAAATAGGCTCATTTTACAACTCCCCCAGAGTTAAACAGTTGAGTTTTACCGTTTTCGAATCAATTCAGCCGATTTTCTGATTTTTAGATGAATTTCAGTAACCAGACAGTATCTGGTCTCATTGACTTCCATTGTAGGAAAAAAATATACTATGGAAGTCAATGAGACCAGAAACTGTCTGGTTACTGATATTCTTCTAAATATCAGAAAATCGGCTGAATTGATTCGAAAATGGTAAAACCCAAATGTTTAACTCTGGGGCAGTGGTAAAATGAGTCTATTTCCAAAAAAAGTGGAGTATCCCTTTAAACGTGTAATGTTGGTGTGCTTCCAGGAACAAGGTTGGGAAACACTGTGCTAGAACGGTTTACCAATTAGACAAATCACAAATTTTGTATACATTTTTTTCAGCGGTTGATTCCTCTGTAAAAAAGGAAGTCTTGCCTCCAGTGACACCTTGTTGTTTCGAACAAATAAAAGGTGAGCAAACGTGATAATGAGCTATGAGTGCCAGGGTATTTCCTGAAATGGAAGAGTCATTGGCCTTCTGTCTGTTTCATACAGTAATCGATACTGCCTTGATGACGCCAGTTTTGCCTCTTGTTAAACGAGAAGAGGCCACACCAATGGAGGTCTCTAGTAATCCCTCGGCCTTCAAGGTTTGTATAACTCATGAGACATAAATCACCTCAATAAATCAGCATCAAGCGTTTCCGTATAATTTGATTAATGCCTATGTTAAAATCAACAGACCTCTGAAGTCATCAATTCAGCTCAGCAAGCCTTAGACAGGAGTACTGAGATCTCCACCAATAACTGCAAATTTTCCAGTCCGCTGGCACACCAAACAAGAGAACAGGATCAATCTCCGAATTCTGTCTTTTCTAACAAGGAACCATTCAGCACCATCCAGGAACATAATCTTGCATCCAGCGGCTCTTTCCACGTGCCTAATAAATCTCTTCTCCATCAAGGAGTTCAGCCATTCCTCTTGGAACACAGAGACAGTCTTGGACAGGAGAGATCAGGCAACAGTGGCGGATCAGTGGTGGGTCTGTCCCAGATGGACGACAACCCGCAGCAACAGCTCTCTCTTCTACCTCCAGATGAGGTGGCTCAACTAGAGCAGGCTGTGCGGCAGCTGCAAGCAAAGGGATTCTGCAACATCCAACTCCAGAATGAGAATTCAATGTCAAAGCAACGACAACATCAACTTCAACAGCAGCAGCAACAAATCCAACAACAGCAGCAGCAAATCCAACAACAACAGCAGCAAATTCAGCAACAGCAGCACCACATCCAGCAACAAGAGCAGCAAATCCAGCTGCAGCAGCAGCAGCAAACTCTGGAGAACCTGCAACATCAGCTTTTTCAGCCCCAAGTTCAGATTCATTGTAGTTCGGAGCAACAGAGCTCTTCCCAGGGAATCGCGCAGAATGGAAATTCCCTCTTCCAGCAAACCCCATCACAACAGCAGCAGCAGCAGCAAGCAACCTTGTTTCAACAAGCAACTGGCTTTCTTCAGCAGCAACCCAGTCATTCCTCACCTTCCCTGTTTCACAATCCGACAGCCATGACTGAAGCCCAAAGCCCACAGGAGGCTCTTTTCCACACACAGAAGACCTCACCCAACCAGGATCAGGTCCAAGCTTCCCTTTTCCAAAGCAATCTCAATGTTCTCAGTGGGTCTACCATGTCTGTAGAAGCGCAGTCCTCTGCAACCAGTATGTTTCTTTCCCAGAATGCTGTACCAGGTCAACTTACCGTTAATGCCAGCCAGCCACGGCAACTGGCTTTCCTCACTTCAATGCAGGGAACTCTCGAGGCCCCATCTGTATTTCAGACTCCAACCCAACTGTCCCCCATTCAGCAAGGCACTCCGATGGAGCAGCAGCAGTCACCACAGCATGCTCAACCTGGCTCCATGTTCCAGAGTATCTCCCAATCACCAAGCAAACTCTCTCCTGGTCAGCAACAGCAGGCTGGTCTACTTCTTGGGTCCTTAAATTCTCCAGTAACACAAGAGCAAACTTCAAATATGTTATTCGGTGGACAAGTTCAGGTTGGATCGATGAACAACAGCAGCCTAGCTTCTCCAGAACAACAGAACACTTCCCTTCCCTTCTCTCAGGCCGGCATGGTCACAGTCAGGCAGCAGGAGTCATCTAAACCCATGACATTTCAGGATCAGACTACTATGGTGGTCAACCCGTCCTCGAATAAGCCAATTTTCCAAGACCAGCAACCAATGCAGTTGGCACCAAGTTCTGGTACAGGCCCTTCACAGTCTGTAAACCTCTTCATGGCCCAGTCCAACATGCAAGGGGGGATGGCTTCTCAAGAAACCCTTTTTGCACCACAGAGTGATGTAACCGGAATCCAAACCAGCACTTCCTCTCCAGTACAACAGCCTGGTCAACTCTTTCAGACTACAATGGGTGGAAACCTCAACCAGCCCAACCGGAATCAGCAGCCCGACCTCTTCCTTTTTGAGATCCAGAACGGTTAGGCAGTGTTCTTAAACATCCTTTAGACTCGTTTGTCTCGTAAATCAGAGTTGTAACTCATTCTAATGATTTCTTTCCCGCAGAGTGCCGTCAGCTAATGAACAGCCCGGGATCTACACTATCTGATCAGATCATTGCCATCAGTCAGTCTGGACAGAGACAGCAAGAGAGTGAGGGGCAAATCCAGTCTTTACTTGGGCAGTCCATGCCAGACCCTGGAAATGTGCCGAGCACCTTGACAACCTCTCAGAACATGGAGAAGATTGACGATCTTCTGGTGAGCCTTCAGGAGCAAGGCAATAACATTTCCCACTCCTACTAGGTTCTTCAAGGATACGCTGCCCAATATCTCAATTCCATATATGATTGTTGATATTTCTTGCACACATATTGGATATTTTGGTATCCTTTATTTTGGATTTTGCAAAAATAGTGGATTGGAGACACTTTGGTCATATCCCTCATAGCAAGAGTAGGCCATTAACTTTTATTTCATTCTACACATTGACATTGAGACAGTAGAGTCGCCTGTTGAATGATTTGGCAAAATCTCTTGAATAATCATAACTATGGCAGAACCCTCTGGAGAACCTCAAGGCATCCTTAAAGAGGGGCAGTTTTCCATGGATCTTACAAAATGCAACCCATATGTTATAAAGACTGTCATTGGTTCTGCAGCAACTTTTAGGCACCTGGAAACCTAGAGACTATCAAAAGGGTTTCGTTGGTGTGGCGGTCTAAGGAACTTAAAGGGTGCCTTGAGTAGCTCTTTATTTTTACAGTGACGGAGAGATATTTTGGGAAGATCAGGACTCATGAGATGTCTGTTTTTAGCTGTAAACTAAACAAATAATCAAGAATGCCTGATAGAAACAGTCTGCAGTGACAATTTTTTGTAAACAGTCATTAATACCTTTTTCTCTGACACACTTGAGTATAAGCTATTTTTCTTTTGGAAAAATCTTTTTAGTCAAATGGGAATATGTACATTCACTTAGAATATAAGTGAGAAAACAAATGTGTTTTGGCATTTTCCTTCTAGCACTTTATGTATGTTTTCAGTGTGGTTAGTTATTCCTGACTCATTGACATTTCATCAAGCTTTCATCAAATCTCAAACCAACCATGTTTACTGAATACATAATTCTACTGTCTTTCATCTCTGTGTTTTTTAAGACTAATCCGTATAGTAGCATTTAGAAATGCACATTCCTGGTTTAAAATCAAACAAGTAGTTATCAGTAATCTAAAAAAACAAAGCCTCTGATATTTATTTTTGATTTTGGTTTACACAAGTCATTTCTTGCCATCATAGTTTGACTGGTATCTATGTTTTGCATGTCTAAGTTATCCTATATATATATATATATATATATATATGTGTGTGTGTATGTGTGACATATTTTCTGATTATACCTCTAAAAGTTTGTCATTATTAAATTTATTCTTATAATAATTCTGAAATATTGACAGTTGATGCTCAAATCATTTTGTGTCATTGTGGTAGGTTATTTTATTTAGTTTACCAGTGTCTGGTACGCTGGAACAGGGCTGATTGCATTTTTTGGGGGGCAAATTAGAAGGCAATGTCCAACCGGTATTATCGACATGTTCTCTGAATATACAGTAAATACAAACGCTATAAATGCTGGGGAAGCAACCTTTTATCTTTGGTAACAGAAATCGTTTTTGTCAATCACCTAAAATATTAAAGCCGTCGGCATGTCAAAACCAATATTTTATCTACTTTTATCGAAAATTGGTCAGTTTTGTGGCTCAGTTGGTTGTTCATGTATTCAGTTTTGAAGTGAGTTTGATTTGAATGTAGAGAACCTTGTGAGCTATATATTTCTGGTAATATCAAGCTCATGCATGTGTTCTAGTGTTAGACATAACGTAAAGCTGCCAAACTAGTTTGTGTGCTTAATATTAGGCTGATGTGACATTAGTTGGCAGATTGTTTTGTTGTTAGCATGAGGGTGAAATATATACATTATGAGGGAGCTGTTCTCTGTAATGTTACAGAAATGGCTCATTTGAGCCTGCTATGTTTGGTATTAATTGTCAATTTTTTTTGACTATTCTCTTTTCTCAGAAATTTGGGTGATTTTTATGCCTACTTTTTAGTAGAGACTTTTTTTCCTTTTTTTTGGGGGAGAAGTTTTGCTTGAGAGGTGCTTTTTTTTATATCTCTGCATGGGAAAGAACTGTGAACGGGAACTGGAAAAAAGTCTTCATCTCTATACAATACTAATTGTAATATTTTTCCATAATCAATATTTATGTGAATATATACTTTTTCACCCTACCTCTTTTTAGAAAGTATTTATTTTTGTGTCTCAAGAATTTTGACAATTAGAATGTCTATTAGATTTCAATTGGAATGCATAATTATAACATTTCATTATGTAGCTTTTGTTTCTTTTATGTCAAATCTTTTAAAGTAAAAAAACAATGTGTGTGTGTTTGTGTGTGTTTATCCCATATACTATTGTAACATCATGTTTAGGCTATAGAGACTTTGTTGAGAATCATTATTATAATGCACAGCGATTCGGCGATTACTTAAATACACAGTAATTCCTATAATGATTTCATCAATCTTTTGGGAAATATAAGCCATATAAACAAACATTGCCCCTAAAAATTCTATATTGTATGATTCTTGGGACCAATTATAAATTATTTATAGTTCAATTTAGCAAACTAATCATCTATTTTGGGTGCAATAACATTTATAATTTAAAACTAAATATTTATAAATTATAAGAAATTCAACAAAATGTAATAGGAACACAAGTGTGTAAGTGTTTTTCTTTAAAATATAATAAAAGTCAGTTCAATATTGCAAGTGAGGCTTTGCAAATCACTTTTTTTTTTCATTTATTTATATTCTGACACATTCTTCCTACTCATCCCAGTCAAAAAATGAATACCAAACAATGTGCCTCTAAAAGGACTAAACCCAATTAATTTTTTAATTGGTTGCATGACGTGGTAAATATACAGCAATTAGTCGTGCCTTCTGATTTAAAAGCAGATCATTTCCTGGCCATTGCCTATTTTGACGGGTCATGAAACGACTCCCCTTTAAAATTTGTTCCACAGTGGATACGTAAGCTAAGCTGTATGTTTCACTTAAAGGTGCAGTAAGCAATTTCTGAGAACTAAGGTTGAACAGTGATGATATTTAAAATCAACCCAAACAAACATGCCCCTCCCTTCATTGCTCTGCCCCAAAATGCACAAACATGCATCGCAAGAGTCGATGTCTCTTTATCATAGCTGAAGCGAAGCAAAATAAATCTTTGAAGATGAGTAAATACAAGCAGTGAGTGGACACACCCCATGCTGCTGATTGGCTCACTCTTCTCCCCCATCATGAGTGGACACACCCCCTGCTGCTGATTTGCTCACTCTCTCTCCTCCCCCATCATGAGTGGACACACCCCCTGCTGCTAATTGGCTCACTCTCCTCCCCGATCATGAGTGGACACTGGACACACCCCCTTCTGCTGATTGGCTCACTCTCCTCCCCCATTATGAGTGGACACCTGCCCCTTACGGCTGATTGGCTCACTCTCTCTCCTCCCCCATCATGAGTGGACACCCCCTGCTGCTGATTGGCTAACTCTCTCTCCTCCCCCATCATGAGTTGACACACCCCCTGCTGCTAATTGGCTCACTCTCCCCCCCCCCATCATGAGTGGACACACCCCCTGCTACTGATTGGCTCCTCCCCCATAATGAGTGGACACACCCCTGCTGCTGATTGGCTCACTCTCTCTCCTCCCCCATCATGAGTGGACACACCCCTCACTGCTGATTGGCTCAATCTCTCTCCTCCCCCATCATGAGTGGACACACCCCCTGTTGCTGATTGGCTCACTCTTCTCCTCCATCATGAGTGGACACACCCCCTGCTGCTGATTGGCTCACTCTTCTCCCCCATCATGAGTGGACACACCCCCTGTTGCTGATTGGCTCACTCTTCTCCTTCATCATGAGTGGACACACCCCCTGCTGCTGATTGGCTCACTCTTCTCCCCCATCATGAGTGGATACAACCCCTGCTGCTGATTGGCTCACTCTCTCTCCTCCATCATGAGTGGGCACAACCCCTGCTGCTGATTGGCTCACTCTCTCTCCTTCCCCATCATGAGTGGACACACCCCTTACTGCTGATTGGTTCAATCTCTCTCCTCCCCCATTATGAGTGGACACACCCCTTACTGCTGATTGGCTCAATCTCTCTCCTTCCCCATCATGAGTGGACACACCCCTTACTGCTGATTGGCTCAATCTCTCTCCTCCCCCATTATGAGTGGACACACCCCTTACTGCTGATTGGCTCAATCTCTCTCCTCCCCCATTATGAGTGGACACACCCCTTACTGCTGATTGGCTCAATCTCTCTCCTCCCCCATTATGAGTGGACACACCCCTTACTGCTGATTGGCTCAATCTCTCTCCTTCCCCATCATGAGTGGACCCACCCTCTGTTGCTGATTGGCTCACTCTTCTCCCCCATCATGAGTGGACACACCCCTTACTGCTGATTGGCTCAATCTCTCTCCTTCCCCATCCTGAGTGGACACACCCCCTGTTGTTGATTGGATCACTCTCTCTCAGTCTGCGGCTCAGTCTGAACCATTTTTAACAGCGTTTCTCAGAAATTGCTTACTGCACCTTTAAATTGACTAGCTTAAGAATAAGCAATATTATTCACAAAAACCCACAATTCTTTTATTTAATATAAATGCTTATTTTTTGTTTAAACTGAGATGCAGTTAAACTGAGTGCATATTGGATTTTATTCTTTATTCTTTGTTTCGGTTCTGCTGCTTATTAATGAGAATTCCTGATGTGCCATAAAGAATGTCAATATTATGTAAGTCTTATGGCAATATACTTTTATGTGTCAGTTTGTTCAATTGTGTTGTCTGATCTAAAAGTTTCTGTTGTGATGATAACATATTACATCTGACATAATTGTGACACTTAAAGCTACAAAAAAAAAAAAATCATATAGAAGCATTTTGCTTTTGTTGGGGCATTTTTACTCTTGCAGCTATTTTCCCGTAAATGTTTTGCGGCTATGTATCAATACAAATAGGTACAATAAAAGTAATTACAGAATTGTGCTCTTGTTGTCAATCATTAATTTGGTTCTGAAAAACTCAAACAAACAGAACATGCAAAGACTAAATCCATGGAAAGGATTCAATTTTATTTTGTTTTTTTCACCTGCATGTTAAAGTGGCTGTGATCGGCCTAAAAGGAAAACAAGGTTATTTAAATTGAAGTTAGGATTAAATACTACTAATACTAACTAATAATAATTACAGTAGTAATACTTTTTTTTTTCATATTTCCTGTGTTTGTAATGTACGGAGGCATATTGCATTCACTTGGAGAAGAAAAATCTACTGTTTTTCTGAATTAACAAGTTAATTATCTCATAATTCCGAGATAATTTTTCATGGAAAAAAGTTTTTGGTCTGTTTTTCTGAATTAATGAGTTAATTTTTCATGAGAAAAAAAAAATGTTTGCTCTGTTTTTCTGAATTAACGAGTTAATTTTTCATGAGAAAAAAAGTTTTGCTCTGTTTTTTTCTGAATTAACTAGTTAATTTTTCATGAGAAAAAAGTTTTTGCTCTGTTTTTATGAATTAACGAGTTAATTTTTCATGGAATTTTTTTTTTGCTCTATTTTTCTGAATGAATGAGTTAATTTTTCATGAGAAAAAAGTTTTTGCTCTGTTTTTATGAATTAACGAGTTAATTTTTCAAGGAATTTTTTTTTGCTCTGTTTTTCTAAATCAATTCGTTAATTAAGAAAAAACAGAGCAAAAACTTTTTTCTCATGAAAAATTAACTCGTTAATTCAGAAAAACAGAGCAAACATTTTTTTTCACATAAAAAATTAACTCGTTAATTCAGAAAAACAGAGCAAAAACTTTTTCCATGAAAAATTATCTCGTAATTCTGAGATAATTAACTTGTTAATTCAGAAAAACAGAGTAGATTTTTTTTCTTCAAGTGAATGCAATACGCCTCCGTAGTAATGAAAGAGAACTGCAGTAAGGTTTTCTGAGCAATAGAGGTCACTGCTCTCAGCCAACAGATTCTGTTTCTTCATTGCACTTCATTCAGTCACCTAAAAATGACATGACAGACCATGTCTAAACCATGGTATAACTATGGTTTTATCAGTCAAATACGGCACAAGTTAGTAAATCATTAAGAAACAACAACAGCGTGTCTTTCAAAACACTCTTTTGTGAGAAAAACTACTTTCTTTCCTCCATGGATTCAAATAAAGCAACAAGCACTAAGAAGCAGTAGCCAGCAGTGGCCAGCGTCCAAAAACTGAAAAATGCTGCCTTCGGAGGACAAATGCAATGTTAGTTTCACTTCCTGTCTCCTTAGACACCTTCATCTGATCGATTTTTGAAGGCAGCATTAATCTATCCTTCACTGCCTTTGATATCCCACAATCCTGTGCTTTCCATTCTATGTGACAGTAGAATAAAGATGGTGTCTGAAAGTTGTGGGTGGTCGTCACTCTGTGTGTAACTGTAAAGTTTTGGTAAATGTTTTCCACTTACGATGTCATTTCTAGTGATACATTTCTACTGTAGTCATTAAATATTCACTTAGTTTTCTCTAAAGCTCTCTCTCTATTTTGTTGTAGATCATTAAACTGTTACGCTGCCTCAGAAGTCTGTCTGAAAGTTCGTGAATCGTGAGGTACCTTCATGTACAGACGCTGCTTGCAAAGTCACTGCCTGAAAGGGCAACGAGGAAACAAGTCAGCTTGCCTACGTTTTCAGACGCAGCCGTAGTAATTTACATATTTAAAACAGCTAAGCGGTGTTGTTTGCATTACCAAACAATTATGGTTGTTTGTCTAATAATTCAACGGCCTGTCGTTTTTCCACTTTTTAAAAAAAACAGTTTTGCTTACATTTTTATATATGTGTACGCTTATATATATTGTAAGAAAAATGATGTGTGTAGGCATATATATATATATATATATATATATTTGTTTTTTTGTTAGATGTGATTAATCGATTTGACAGCAATAATGATATATTAACACTACTTCAAAAGAGATCTATGTGTAGCTGTAGGCCTATATTTTTAATTCACAGAATTAAATATTAACAGGTTAAATACTGATACATTTCACAAATTTAAATCACAATAGTAAGAGGGTTATTTGTGCCTCAAATTTAATGGGTGAAATAGTAGAATCACACGAACTGATGCAACATGACAGAAAATTTCACAAGTGGAAGTGACCATGTGAAAAAAAGCATAGGCTTTGGGTTCAAATATTATTAAGGAAATATAGATGTATTGATGTGTGTGTGTGTGTGTGTGTGTGTGTGTGTGTTTGTTTTATTATTTGTTCTTTTTTGTTTATATTTATTTATATTTTACAGTTTCATAATTTAACAATGAACCACCATTTAACCAATAGTTTGTGTAATATTGTGTTATTCGTTTTAATATTATAATGAATGAACATTTCTCTTGGTGTTGTTAATGTTAACATGCATATTTTTATGAAAAATAAATGATTAGAAGAAAAATTGACTGATGCAACTCCAAGCAACGGTACTTTTACACTGAAATGTGGTTAAAAATTAGCCAGTGTATTCAGTCTCACGGCTGTGCCTGTGTGTGTGTGTGTGTGTGTGTGTTTGGCGGAAGAGCGCGGAGAAGAAGATGGCAGACGGAGCTGTCGTGGAGGGAGATAAACTCAGCAAAAAGTAGGCTACATACATATTTATAGCATTACAACGATTATCCTTATCCTGTACGAAACGCTAAACATGAGTCTGCTTGTGTGGATTGTGTGGCTTAGCGTGACTTTCACTGCTGTGAGATTCGGGTTAAACGCGTGTTGGGCAACGTGGTTATAGATCCGCGTGAACGCGATTGAGTGACAAGAGTTTTTTGATTCCTATTCACCTTGTATAGTGTTTGTGCCGATAATTTTCTCACCAACATCCTCGCGAATCTCGTTTAAATCCTCAAATTTCACAGCCGGTTGCACGTATTCGTCCAAATGACAACTTCATTCCCCATAATTCCGTAGCGAGTCTACAGAATGGCGTGTATTCGCCTATGAAAGGTCAGAATTTTCTGTTACCCAGTATTTCAAAGAACCGATTCGACAATTATTTTACGTCGTGACTTAGTAAATATATCGTATTGTAACGTCCCTGCGATTAGGTTATTAAAGTATGTTGTTTTTCGTCTTATCAGTCCAAGTATTGTCTGAATGCTTTCACTATCGGTTTTCGGGAAATGCTGAATTCGGACTTGCATGCTACGATACTACTCTTACAAAGAAGTAATTCGGTTTCATTATTATGCCGGTGCGAATTCAGCTAAAGAGATTCTTATTATTGAACCGATTCAAATGATTCATTGGAAATATCAGACTCAAAGAATGAGTTATCAGCTCTCTTATTTTAGAAGTTAGCTGCTTCTTGTGTCAGGACGAGAAAATATTTCATAATCTTAGTATTATTATTGTAGAATTTCTTCACATGGTAACATTTTACAGTAAGGTTTTGTAACCTTAGTTTACAGTGTGGCCTAAAAAAAGAAAACTTCTAAAGCATTTAATGTTGGTAACATTTTCTATTACATTTTTTAAATTCAAACGTTGTATCTGGTAATAATATTTAATAGATAAGCTACAAAGTCATATTTATTTTAACTGACTTACTGAGGCTAATGTAACTAATGGGACCTATAAGTGTTTCCATCAACATTATTTAAAACAACAACAATGATAGTGATAACTAATAGCATAGGAGGCTACCATGGTATCATCACCGTATAATATTATTCTTGTACCATGGTACGTTTCTGTAAGGGTGCAATAAATCTGACCCTAATTATTTTGTTTTTTGATTCATCAAATAGGGCGTTCGCATCATGTTGACTCTGGTCAGAATATGCAGGCTGCAAGCGTTCAGGGCGCAGACGTTTGCTCTTCCCAGTTCGCAAACCCTGCCTTTGCTTATTCAAGGAAGTCGCTGGAGAAGTGGCAAAAGGTTGGTGGTCTTTCCATTTAATGCGAAAAGCGACCAACCTTTTGTCACTAAAAAATATTGCTTGTTAGAGACTTCCACAGCATGAATGTGCCAGCCGCGCAACAGCGATGCTAGTAGTGTTTCTCCGCATGGCGTCTGAGCTTCGTTCTAACCCTATATGTCTTTAGTGAGTTGAAAAGGCGCATGAAAGCTGAGAAGAAGGCAGCTGAGAAGGAAGCCAAGGTCAAAGAACAGCAGGAACAGGAGACCAATGACAAGCCAGAGCAAAATGCATTTGGGGCCGATGAGGAAACCCTGGACCCAAATGTATGTTGAGTATTGATTATGGAAGGCATACTTCTGGCACTCAAATTCAGAATCAATTGTGACTGATTTATCTTGCCTCTCGTTTTCAATACAGCAATACTTCAAGATCCGTTCTCAAGCCATTCAAGCCTTGAAGGGAACAGCTGAAGACCCGTACCCTCACAAGTTCCATGTGGACTTGTCGCTTATGGAGTTCATTGAGCGATATAGCCATCTTCAGCCAGGGGACCACTTGACTGATGTTGTCCTCAGTTTATCAGGTACATGTTCTCTACTTGTTTTTAGAGATAGTTCACCCAAAAACGAAAATGATCATTTATTCAGCCTCAAGCAATCCGAGGTGCATGTGACTTCCTTCTTTCAGCCAAACACAATCGGAGTTGTAGTAAGAAAATATCCAAATATGCCCATCCATCATAAAAGTACTCCATACGGCTCTGAGAGGTTAATAAAGACCTTCTGAAGAGAAGCGATGCGTTTTAACATTAACAGATTTCCCTAACATTAGTTATTTGTAGTTATTTCTGAGTTTTAACTAAAATAATATGATAATGCATTTTAAAGAAACTTGTTTCTTTTATCGTCACAACAGAACAGACTGATAATAGTGGCATTAGCTACTGTAGCTTTGTGGTTAGCTAGTCTATGATGAGCCATAATTTAGCAATGGATTATGTCATACTGCAAATTGTAAAACATACATTTTCAATATAACAGGACAAGGAGAGATGATGCGTCTCATTGCTATAACTGTCACACGCTATTAAAGAAATACTTCAGTCACATCGTCAAAAGTTAAAAGGACACTCAGTCAACTACACTGTAACTATTACTAGCTAATTCCGCTTCACTCTCGGCTTATTTAACAGCAGCAAAACTGGATATGATAGTCACAAATTTGTCATGCTTATTTGAGTTAAGAGAACTGATGGGGATGTTCTTTTAATTGTTATTCAAGCAATGTATGTATCGTGACCAACACAACGAGTGTTGCCAACAGGAACGGTGTAGAGTGCCCTCTGGTGGACAAACTATACAACTCCAACACTCATGACATGGTTCAAGCGTGTTTCGTCCGTTTTTATTTTATTTTTGAAATATTCATTTATCGGCCATTATAACTGCCGATACCGATAGTTTGGAAAATGCCTAATATCGGCCGATAAAATCGGCCTGGCTCTATTGGTAACACACAACACAAATTTCATCCACCTAGAAATGTGAAGAATTAATGTTTCTTTAACAATAAGAGACATTTCTGCTGCTTGATCTAAAACATTTCGGTTCTTTCCGCTTGATTGAAAGGTCGTGTCCACGCTAAGAGGGCTTCAGGTGCCAAGCTGCTGTTCTATGACCTGCGAGGAGAAGGGGTCAAGCTGCAGGTCATGGCCAACTCCAGGTCGGATTTGCACTCCACGGCATCACGCTTCCCAGGCATTTTGACGTAATAACTTAACCTGTGTTTTGTTATTTATTCTTAGGAACTACAAATCAGAAGAAGATTTTGTGCACATTAACAACAAATTAAGGCGCGGGGACATCATTGGTGTCCGGGGGAACCCTGGCAAGACAAAGAAGGGCGAGTTGAGCATCATCCCAGTGGAGATGACACTGTTGTCTCCGTGCCTTCATATGCTTCCCCACCTTCACTTTGGCTTGAAAGACAAGGTAAAGACTCTCTTTCGGTTTTAGCCTTCGTTTTCAGCACACCCTTTGACTCTGGTGTTTAGGGGTACAATTTGGTGCCAGCACAGCAAAAACGAATATGCAACTGACTGGGCTTAATATGCGTATTAAAAAGTTTGTATTACTTAGTATGTATGTATTACTTAAAGGGTACATATCATGCTATTAAATCATTCCTTTTTACATATAAATCATACATTTGTGGTCTATATAAAGCGAAACTGCAATGCTTGGGTCTGAATTCCTCATTATTATAGCTCCACTGGCCCCCTTTCTACCCCTTTTCTGATGTGAACAACCGAACATGTTGACTTGCCCTCTCGTAACTTCTGCATTATTGATCGGAGCGAGAAATAATAATGGCGGATTGCTGGAAGTGTTGGGCCGGTTGTCAATGTCCTTATTTGTCAGTTCCGCTGCAAATACTGTGACGTAATTGTTCAAAATACGTCATAGAGAACTGCAAAATCTGAAACAAGTTGCAAAATATGACCAAAACAGAATATAAAGATATAAATGAAGCACCTGAAGAGAAAAATTTCAACTTTTCTGTACTTATAAACACTCCAAATATACAACCAAAATGCATTTAAGGGCTAAAAAAGTCGATTTAGCTTGATATGTACCCTTTAAGTGCATGGAACTGAATATATTGCATGTTAATTACATTTAAATGAAAGTATTATTTTTCATTAAAGTTTAACTATAATAACTTTTTAGTAGGGCTGTGCAAAAATTAATTGCGATTAATCGCACCCAAAATAAAAGTCTGTGTTTACATAATATATTTGTGTGTGCTGTATATAATTATTTTGTATATATAAATACCTATGCATGCATGTATATATTTAAGAATGATTTGCACTTAAATTCTGTTTATAGATATGAATATAAATATTTTATATATGAATAACACATTTTCTTAAATATATACATGCATTTTATATATACAAAATAATTATATACAGCACACACAAATATATTATGTAAACACAGACTTTTATTTTGGATGCGATTTATCGCAATTAATTTTTGCACATCCCTACTTTTTAGTGCTTTTTTTTGTAGGACTTAAGAACATCTTTATATGTAATTTCATATTTACTTCTATTGTCTTTGAAATACGCTGAATGTGCACTGCTGAATTTACTGACAAGCATTTATCAATGTAATTTCTTTAAAACTTTAAATGTAAAATCAATAACACACTACTACACACTATTAAAATTGTAATCACGTACTTTACAAGTGCTTTAGTATGTTGGTCAACACATCAGAAGATCGATATAAGGTTATTAAAACAAGGATTTACTATAAAGTAAAATGGTACTTTGACATTATAAACTGCATTTTTTTATAAGGCATAAATGTAAACTTAAGTGGCCTTTATTTTATAAAAAAGTGCTGTTTTTTTGAAAATATACTTTTAAGACATCAATATATGTAACATTAAGTAAATAGTAGTGCAAAGTAGGGATGGGCAACGATTAATCGCGATTAATCGCATCGAAAATAAAAGTTTGTGTTTACATGATATGTGTGTGTGGTGTGTAATTATTTTGTATATATAAATACACACACACGCATGTATATATTTAAGAAAAATGTGTTCTTAATATATCTAATATTTATATTTATACATAATATTAATTATGTATAAATATATATAAAGTACATACATGCAAATATTTCTTAAATATATCCATGCATGTGTGTGTATTTATATATACAAAATAATTATACACACCACACACACATATATTACGTAAACACAAACTTTTATTTTGGATGCGATTAATCGTTGCCCATCCCTAGTGCAAAGACACTTTCTCCCAGAGCTTTATTGTTTACACATCGACATGTTAAGCACGGCCATTACCATTTATTGATGAAATTGCCAAATTGCGAGAAATCGAATGATTCATTCGTCACTCATGATGTCGCAGGTACTGATGTTTATTCATTGTTCCTTTAGGAAACCAGGTTCCGACAGCGATATCTGGACCTGATTCTTAATGACACCGTGCGACAGAAGTTTGTTACCCGTTCCAAGATTATCACTTATCTCCGCAGTTTTCTGGACCAGCTTGGGTTTCTTGAGGTAATGTTGACACAAGAGAAAGATCTCTCTTAAAGGGTAATTCCACCGATGGAGACATGAATATGTATTAAAAGTGGTCATATATTTAGTAAAATAGTATCATAAATTTCTAATTTGGGTCCTTCTTGTCATTCTCTTGTCCCCAATCATTCTAGAATTCCTAATTAATTTCACTAGATGACTTGAATAGCTTTATTTGGAAAGAATTGTTTTCATATCACTAGATGTATAACTGAAAAACAACATATCGCAATGTCGCTTTTTCCAATTTCGTGCAGATTGAGATGCTAAGAGTTGCTATTTTATGATGTGTTTTACAGATTGAAACGCCAATGATGAATCTGATACCTGGTGGAGCTGTAGCAAAACCTTTTGTCACCTACCACAATGAGCTCAATATGAACCTCTACATGAGAATTGCTCCTGAGCTTTACCATAAGGTAAATGTGTCACTGCAGCAGCTGTTCAAATTTGAAATGTTTTATTGGATATCTAACCTTCACCGATGTTTCAGATGCTGGTAGTCGGTGGGATCGACCGTGTGTATGAGATCGGGCGTCAGTTCCGTAATGAAGGCATCGATCTCACCCACAACCCCGAGTTCACCACATGCGAGTTCTACATGGCTTATGCGGACTATCATGACCTGATGGAAATCACAGAGAAGCTTCTCTCAGGTTTGTTTGGCTACGTTCACACTGCAGGCCACTTCCATGTGTGGTCTTAATTGTGATACAGGTCTGGGGTCTCATTTTTAAAACTGTGCATAGGATCCTTGCTAAAAGTGTGCCAAAAAATGTTAGATTTATAAAACCGTTTGCACGCCAGAACCTGCGCAGAATTCACTTTATAAATCCCAGTCAGCCGAAGATTGTGCGCACATGCGTCTCCCCGAAATAACCATATATGGAGCATACAACACCTATTTTAAATATGCATATCATATTTTTTTAAATGGAAAATTAATAATTTTCAAAAATGCATTTATAGTTTCTATCTATATAAACCACTATATATTTTATAATAACATTATAATCATACATATAGCCTACATTTAATATATTTTTAATAAAATTACGATTACTGTAGGCTAATATATGTAGCAGGGCATTCAGTAACTTTTGAAAGGACAATAATAAAGAGTCAGTGTATTTCATAAGACTTCAACTTTGCCAGCTATATAAAAAAAATCTCGCATTTCCTCACGTTTTACCACTGCTCCCTTCTTCTCACAGCTATCCATGGCTATTTATTTGCATTTTTCAAAAAGATTGTGAGCTAGACTTGAGCTGAAAGAGGAGGGTTTCATGACCCTTTAACACTGTAAATGTTCCTCTCACTCTTAAAATCTATTAAATGTAATGGTATTCAAAAATGTACTGGAAGGAAAAATGTAAGTAGAACATAAACAAATGATAGTGGCATACATTATAAACATTTAATGTCAAACCTAAACTAATTTAAAGTAGGGCTGTGCAAAAATTAATTGCGATTAATCGCATCCAAAATAAAAGTCTGTTTACATAATATATTTGTGTGTGCTGTATATAATTATTTTGTATATATAAATACCTATGCATGCATGTATATATTTAAGAATTATTTGCGCTTAAATTCTGTATATATAAATAAATACATAATCTATATTATATAAATATTTTATTTATGAATAACACATTTTCCTAAATATATACATGCATGTGTGTGCATTTATATATACAAAATAATTATATACAGCACACACAAATATATTATGTAAACACAGACTTTTATTTTGGATGCGATTAATCGAAATTAATTTTTGCACAGCCCTAATTTAAAGCGAAACCAAAACTACTGACATGTGGGAAATGCGCTATACAAATAAACTTGGGCTCATGTAGATCACTCATTCAGTACGAATCCCAGTGTGTGTGGTTTCTGCGCGCTTTATGTTTACTGCATTTTCACTGCAAAGTCACTTTGGAAAATAAGTAATCTGTTCATATATGGATTCCTTATTTATTTATTTATTCTTTTAATTATGAACTTTTAAGTTTTGGTTGAGGGACAAAAATCTCTCGGGTTTCATAAAAATATATCTTCCTTGGTGTTTTGAAGATAAAGGGAAGTCTTCTGGGTTTTGAAACAACCTGCATGCAAGTAATTGACTGTTCATCTTTGGGTTAATTCAATCTTTTAATATATTTACGTAATTTGAACGACCATAATTCTGTAATTTCATGATTTTTCAATGGTTTAAAGGGATAGTTCACCCCAAAATTAAAAATGTATAATCATTTACTCGATCTCTGGCCATCACAGAGTTATGACTTTCTTTCATGAGAAACACAAGTGAATTGGTGACTAGCGACAAACCACACACAGCGGACATGATGACCGTAATCCATTCGACCCCAGTGGATGAATCATTGTCTTCTAAAGTGAAATGATAGATGTGTGTAAGGAAAATACTAATGTTTATAACTTTAACGGTTTTAACTTTTAATCATTGCTTACAGTTTACTTCAATTCAGGGAAGTTGTGAATGTGATTCACTGGGGTCGTATAGGTCACTGCCACATTCACTGTGTGTGTGTGATCACACACGCGGCACCCATTCACATGCATTATATGGACCCACAGAGATGGATTATTGTCCTAAAAATCTTTCTTTGTGTTTATCTGAAGAAAAAAAGTCATATACATCAGGGATCACATGAGGGTTCATAAATGATGAGAGAATTTTAATTTTTAGGTGACCTATCCCTTCATTTATATAACGTCTGAAAACACCAAGTGACATTTCTTTGGTGCTTTCACAGGAATGGTGAAGCACGTGACCGGAGGCTATAAGGTGACGTATCATCCTGATGGTCCAGAAGGACAAGCCCAAGAAATAGACTTCACTCCTCCCTTCAGACGGATCAGCATGACCCGAGACCTGGAGAAGGAATTGGGAGTGAAGTTTCCAGCTCCTGACACCTACGACAGTGATGGTAAGGCTTACAGTCAATAAGAGCTGTTCAATCACTACATGAAAATTACTTGACATAATCGAACATGGGCCGTGGAGCTTTACTCTGAAAAACTACTGTTTCCTTGACAGAAACGCGCAAGTTCTTAGACGACCTTTGTGTTCAGAAAGAAGTTGAATGCCCTCCTCCTAGGACGACTGCTCGTCTTCTTGATAAGGTATGATCTTCTGGCCTAAAACTTACACTATCTTAGAAATACGATGGAAAAGAGCTCAGGGAAACAGATTCACTAAACATTCTTGGGGATAGTTCACTTTGACATTAATTTTTGGTATGTTTTAGCTTACCTCAAGGGCACCCAAGATGTTGGTGTCTTTGTTTCCGCAGTAGATTCAATTTTGATATTTTTAGGTCAAACTGTTCTTGTCTGTCAGTCATATAATGGAGGTCTATGGTCACCACCTCAAAGAGCATGCACAGAGAAGTCCAAATTAAACATGATTTAATGACTCGTAAATGGAAGTACACATTGATGGCCTAAAACACGAAACGAGCGGTTTGAGAGAGAAAACGAACAGTATTTATATCGTTACAGCCACAAAGCGCCTGCGCCTACAGATCATTTGGACCTGGCTGTGTTTACAAGACGATAAATAAATAAATGAAGAGTTCAGATGCAAAAGCCTCTAAATGCCATTTGAAATTTTCTTCTTTAATGATGATTTTTATCAAACTTGTATATTTAAGTTCAGTAATTTCACTTAAATAACAATTAATAGGTAATTATCATTGCCATTTAAGTGAAATCACTGAACTTAAATATACAAGCTTGATAAAAATGATCATTCTAGAAGAAAATTTCAAATGGCACTTAGAGGCTTTTGCATCTGAACTCTTCAAATATACAGCAAATAAATAGGAGCATAAAAAATATACAGCAAACTTTGGATTTTCTGTCCGACATTCCCGCATGGACCAGCCGTGTTAATCATCTGTCAAGAGAAATTGTATAATGCTCACTCAATGTCATAAACAAGAGTTGGCTTGTGTACAAAAGATGTGAAGAGTTCAGATGCAAAAGCCTCTAAATGCCATTTGAAATTTTCTTCTTTAATAATGATTTTTATCAAACTTGAATATTTAAGTTCAGTAATTTCACTTAAATAACAATTAATAGGTAATTATCATTGCCATTTAAGTGAAATTACTGAACTTAAATATACAAGTTTGATAAAAATCGTCATTAAAGAAGAAAATTTCAAATGGCACTTAGAGGCTTTTGCATCTGAACTCTTCATGTGTACTTTATGTTCTTTGTGTTCATCAACATGTACACATTATAAACTGATTTTGCCATATTGTTGTTGATTTTTCCATGTAGTTGGTGGGAGACTTCCTGGAGGTGAAATGCATGAACCCAACATTCATCTGTGATCATCCACAGATCATGAGTCCTCTAGCAAAAGGGTATGTGCCTGACTTTGATTTCTATTTTTTTCACTCTGCAGTTAAATCACAAATGATCTAACTCAGGGATGTCCAGTCCTGCTCATGGAGGGACAACGTCCTGCAGATTTTAGCTCCAAGACACTTGCCTGGATGTCTCTAGTGAGTTCTGTAAACCCTGGTTGGCTGGGTTCAGTTGTGTACTCTCTGGTGGTGTTCGGTCATTTTTTTTTTTTCTCGTTTTGACATTTTTAATATTGTAACTGCATCGGATTGGTTCGAAACTTGATTACTCTTGTGGCAGTCGCTATAAAAATGTCCGCCATAGCAAATTAATGGGAAATGCGCAAAGATCCAAAAATACAGTATACAATCTACAAATCATTCACTATGCAGAAAAAATGTTCACAGCAAAGAGGGGTGAAACTCATATAAAATATCAAGAGCGCAAAATAGACCAGGTCAGATGTATATGAAATGGTACACTGTAAAAAAAAATATTTTCATGATTTGTAATCAAAAAATTTTTTTCTTTTGTCAAATCAACTTAGATCATTTATGTAGTTCAGATAACATAATATTTTGTGTTTCTGGTGATTAAATCAATCTCCTTCAGTGTGTTAACTCAGTTTTTCCATTTTAACTTAAAATTTTAAGGCAACCAGGTTACTTATTTTTTAAGTTAAACCAATAATATTTTTTTACAGTGTGTGACTAACATAAAGCATGTTTTGCAAATTCTGGAAATAAAATCATTGTCATTAAAAAATCATCAGCCAGAATGCAGTAAACGCAGACGGAAGGGAAGGGGTTACACTCTAAAATCTCGAGAGTACAAAATACACACCTGCTAAAATACACACAAATGAACTGGTGTGGCTGTAAGAGTTTGAAATCAAATTGATTAACCTCTGATAAAGTATTCCTGTTCCATTTTTTTGTTGAATTGTGATGTGTAACAAAATGTCTTTTTCTGTTCAGGTTTGACATAAAATGAATGCAAAAACCAACATTTCAAACTAAATCTAAACCTTTACAATGTTGTCTTTGAGAAGTCTAAATGTACTGTATATCCAAATCCACAACTTGATAAAGAATAAGTAGTTGTCTAAAAACAATTTTTATAAGCCTTTTTATATGGAGCTCTAGACCTTATGTAGCCCCGCCCCTTTTCAGCTCTGCGCTCGTTGTCTTTTGACTTCCGGTCTGTATTTTGACATCTGCTCGTAAAAAATTTCCCGGTCGACATTTGTTAAGACATCTGAGGGGTATTGCACAAAAGTAGAATTAAGAAAGCCAGGATAACTGAACAGTCGCGGTTTGACCTAGTCTGATCAGTGCATCCTGGCTTAATCCGTTGCACGTTTGCTGAGCCAGGATGAGAACGCGCGGCTATGTCAAGCCAGGTGTATATAGTTTGGATAAATGCACGTTCACGGCATTCTTAAAAAGAGCGCGAAATCCAAAAATGGACAAAACGCGTGCGGCATACTTTTCACCTAATGAGCAACAGCTTCTTATGGAAACGTATGAAGAAGTGAAACATATAATGAAACATATAATATGTAAAAAAGCCAATACAGATGCTGTAATAAAACAAAGAGAGAATGCCTGGCAAACAATAGCAGACCGATTGAATGCTAAGTCCATAAATAACCACACTCTAAAAAAATGCTGGGTTGTTTTAAGCCAATTTTGGGTCAAATATGGACAAACCCAAATGTTGGATTTAAAAATGCAATTAATAAATTCAATCCAACAGCTGGGTTTGTCCATATTTGACCCAAAATTGGTTTAAAACAACCGAGCATTTGAGTGTGCAGTGCTCCATTGTAACCCTCATAATTACAATTTGAGGAGTTACTTGTCATTTAAAAAAATAATTGTATATTTTGCCTTAAATGTGACCAGTGGACATACATTTAACATGAAGAATAATTGCAAACACTTACCTACTATGTGTATATTTTATATATTTAGTTTATTTTATGTCTATTATCTCTTTAATCTTTTTACTCTTATCTATTTCTATGTAGGTTTTGTTTCTAATTGATTTAATGTAATCTATAATCAGATATTTTGCACTATTTTTATCCATCTAATCTATTTTATCATTTGTATCTATTCGTCTTAAAGAACAAACATGTCTGGCCAAAAAAGGACTTGGCAGAAAGTCTAGATTAAATACAAGAATATTTTGCAGGCTGGTAAGTGACTTGTCTGCAGAGAACATGGTGACATGTTTGCTGACATTTAATCGTCTGTGCTGATTTTAGCAATAAAAAAAAAAGTCATATATCTGGTACGGGGGTGGCCCTCCAACCCAAGACTTCACCACAGCACAGCACCACAGGCCTATAAAGGGAAGCCAGTGATTCCAATGGGTCTGCCCTATCTCGGATGACTCTTTCATGGCTGAATGCTCGTCTGAGTATTAAAACTTCCTCATCAACTACATCATCCAACAAAGGGCAAGCCATTGTGAATAGGAAAAACAAATCTTTAGTCTATATATACTATATATTGACCTTGTTGTTACATGAAACCACATTTACGACTTAATGAGCCATTTCTTATTATCTCATCAACTGCAATAAAATAGCCTATAATTTTTTTTTATCATTCAACTATACATTTATACTCTATTTGCATAGATATACATAGTCTTTCTATTTCTCATATTGTATAGTATAGTTCTTTTGCATTGTGTTGGCATTTATTGTGGACAGCAAAGTTATAATTGCTCAGGAAAATCTGCTTTCCTCACTGCAGGTGTATGCCAATAAACGCTTTGAATCTCAAATAATATATTCATCAAACCTCTGACAGTGAAATGAACAGCAGTTTTTAATAATAACTAAAATAGCAGTACGCATTCTTAGATGAATGGCAGTATATCTAGTATTTTAATGCAGGAGCATAAAGTAACTAAAACATTAATATCTAGTAGGATTTAGGGAGGAACTAGTCGATAAATCACTAGGATTAATCTTAGCCTGGTTGTTAGCCTGCTCTGGAGCAGGCTAGCTGCAAAGTGTAAATATCCATAGTAACTTAACGTAGATTAATTTAGCCTCCATTCGTGCAACCGAGTCAGGGCTAAATTCAGCCAGGATAACTGGAAAATCCCAGCTTAATCCCTTATCTTGCTTTTGTGCAATACCCCCCTGCTTTACAATGCTTATGATAAACATTACAATGCTCATGATAACTTTTGTTATCTCTACAATAAGTAAATCCACTTCACCAGCTAATTACTCCTCAACAGTGATGCCATAAAAATATACAGAGCGACCGCGAAACCGGAAGTTCAAAGACAATATTGTAAAGATGACGGCGCCCACGTTTCTCTGGTGCATAAGGTCTATATAGGAATCTACTAATGGTTAAACAGAACTCCCACCAGATGGCACTAATAATATATATATATATATATATATATTTTAAAGGCAGTATCTCTATTTTAACACGAAATACTGCTTTAATTGTTGAAATGCTGCTATAATACTATATGTATCATAATTATCACATTAATATCAATTAGTACCATGAAATTCTCTCAAAATACAAAAATATTACTGAACAAAAATATACTACATTTATTTAACTGAAGATAGCTTCATTTGGAGCTGAACTCCTCAGGAGCGGTTTGGAAACCCCTAATCAAACACATTCAGCTGATGTATTTCTGTCTCTCCTCCTCAGGCACAGAGCACAGAAAGGTCTGACCGAGCGCTTCGAACTCTTTGTGATGAAGAAGGAGATCTGCAATGCCTACACCGAGTTGAACGATCCCGTCAGACAACGAGAACTGTTTGAGCAGCAGGCTAAGGTGAAGCTAAACTCAAATTCCTCATTTTCTATGTTAAACTTGTCCTGAAGTTTAATTTCAGGGGAGTTTCTCTGTTTTCCAATTTTGTCCTTAAAGGGTTAGTTCACCCAAAAATGAAAATTCTGTCAGTATTTACTCACCCTCATGTTGTTCCAAACCTCTATGTATTTTTTCCTACTATGGTAGTCAATGGGGAATGAGATCTGTTTGATTGGATTAAATCATCCTTCCAAATATCTTCCTTTGTGTATAGCAGAACAAATAAACACAGAGGTTTGGAATAACATGAGGGTGAGTAAATCCTGACAGAATTTTCATTTTTGGGTGAACTAACCCTTTAAAAATATCAAACTTGACTCATCACGGAGACTCACTAGTAGCCTAGACTTGTTGTTTAACGACTGAGTTCTGTTTCCGGTAGGCGTGGCCTCCTAGGGCAGCGAAGCAAGTGCATTCTGGGAGTTGTTGTCTTTCATCCACATAAGCCAAAAGTAAATTTTCTGGCTTTTCTCAGTCTAGAAAGCTCCAAATTCAAAAATAATTTCTTCTACATAAATGACCCATTTTAAATACACATCAATCTTTCCAGAGGTGAAGTATCCCTTTAATTGGAGCCTAGCTGGTATGTGGCCAATTTCCCTAAGGAAAATAAAATCTAAAGCTGTAAACTACAGGAAACACCAGTTGGTGTTTCACAATTCATTTTAATTTCACAATCACAATTCAGGAAGCTTCTATTAGAACCAGACCGATATATCGGCCGGCCGATATTAGGCATTTTCCAAAATATTGGTATCGGCAGTTATAATGGCCGATAAATGAATATTTAAAAATAAAATAAAAACGGACACAACACGCTTTAATCATCTCTCCTTGTCCTGTTCTATTGAAAATGTGTGTTTTACAATTTGCAGTATGATGTTATCTATTGCTAAATTATGGCTCATCATAGACTAGCTAACCACAAAGCAAGCTAATGCCACTATCATCAGTGGAAGACCGCTAACGTTAACATTAATGAGCTTGGAAACCACAATGAACTTTTTCTGCCTAAATAAAGTAGGGGTGTCCATGGTTAACCGGTTAACCGATTAACCGTTTAAAATTCCATAACCGAGTGAAACCTTTTTGCTCGGTTAAGTGGCGTCAATACATATTTGCACAAAACTTTTGCGGGTTTTTTTTTCTGATTGTCGATAAAAAAAATATTGCGAAATGACAGCGTTTCTATTAACGGTGTTATCCGACTAAAACATTATTTTTTTTCCTTTCGCGATAAGCCATTCCAAAAATGATGGCAACGGACGTTGGTATATCACAGCCACCGCACTAGACATTATTTGTGTGAGGAGACGTGGTGTGTCATCCAAGCATTAATGGCAGGGAAAGTCACAGAGTTTCTGTGTGTTTGTCCCTCATTTCTGCTCCGCGGTCTTGATTGTGGCATTTCTTTGAGGTTTTGTCTAGTAGGCTATATTCCTTGTATCTTTTATGAATTTTATAAAAGAACTCTGCCTCGTATTATGTCCAAACGGTCTACTTTTGTGTTCATTCGTTTCCCCTTATTTAATCCGTTGGCCTAATTGCAAAATGAAAAATGAACGGTTGTTGTATTTTGTAAATAGTAAAGTTGAACACCAAAATGTTCATTTGAACTGTAGGCTTATACACCAAATGCTGCGCAAAAATATATAGGCTATATATAGGCTACATATTGACGAATTTGCCCCTTAAACATTTAAAATATTTGACAAATTAATATGAAAAAAAAAAGATTTTACTGGTTTTCTGAGGCCAAATTAGAACCTGGAAATGATCTTTTCCCCCGCAATGCTGAATGAGAAGAGCCGTAACCACAGCCTGCAGAAATGGGATTTATAAGTGATTTATATAGGCTATAATAAATGTGTCTGATAATAAAATAATATAAAATAACGAGGCATTAATTATTTATTAATAAACTTTTGTTTTCTAAATAATTTTCGGCTAAAAACAATTCTCCATCTCCGGATGCACATTTAGAGAGAAATTAATTAGCTACAATTACATAGTCAGAAGATATTGGCCTTCGATTAGAATTTGTTCATTTTAAATTGGACATTTAAAGCTTTAGCCTACAAAGGATATAACCCCTGTAGACTAAAGCTTTACATGTCCAATAGGGGTGCACGATATATCGAATCAATATCGTTATCGCGATATCACGTTGCTCGATATCCATATCGAAAGTGTCGCGATATTTACGCAATATTTTGTTTATGATGCGTCTGGTCCGACATGCACCGTTGCATTTCCCCCCGACTCATTTCCTGATTCTCCTTCTCCATAAACAATATTAAATCAAGAGAGGTTTAACTTTTCATGCTACAGATTTCCCACAGTGGTCAGAAAGAACAGGAGAGACACTTTGTTTTTCTCAATATAAAGTCGCTACTCGCTCCAAAGCTAACCGCCGTCACTCTCTCACTTCTCCCTTGCTCTCCAACCACACAGTCCCACACACACACACTTGCCGGCGGCTCGACGCGCACACCAGCGCACAAGTATAAACATCAGGCCACGGTCCACCTGGCAACTTCATGCGTTTTCACTGATCGGATAGCTATCTGATTTATCAAAATACGATCTTCAATTCCCGCGCTATATGCAGATTTAATGGAGTGCACGTCACAGAAAGCAACAGTTATGAGCTGCGTTTTATGATCATCAGGTAAAATAAGATCAGTTCGTTTATTTACTTCTAATGAAGATAACTGTGAAAAACGTCTGCGACTTACTTTCACTTTGATAGTAAATGTTCACAGCAGCTGCTCATCTGCGGTGATGCGTGTTGCAGTCGCGCGCGTCGCGCCATAACATGACGAGCCTGTAACGTTCTCATTTTTTAGCGTTTTTGGAAGGAGTACATTTTGTGGTTTATTTAATAACGAGATGCATTTACATTTGTCCAGTTCAACTGAAATGCGGCCCAGACCACCTCCTGAAGTGGTTTGAGCGATTAGATTCAAATACGTCACGAATGCGTTTCACAGGGCATTTACATCTGGTCTTTTCACGGTCATAGCTATCCGGTCAAAGAAAACACATATAGTGGCGTTTATGTTGCATAGTGTGTTCTGTAGACTTGCTATTTATTTATTATCTTTTACACTGTAGTGTACACAACTAACATGTCCTGTTCTGTTGACATATTATTTAGGCCTATTTATTAATGCTGTACCAGTCCAATATTACTGTCAGTTGAAATAAATCTTATGTTGTAAGAAAACTTGTTTTATTTATTAATCTTTTTGATGCGTTTTCCAATAACTTTTGTAGTTTTACATCCGTTTAAAAATATCGAAATTAATATCGATATCGCAATATTCATTATCGATATCGCAATATCACATTTTTGTCAATATCGTGCACCCCTAATGTCCAATTTAAAACGAACAAATCCGAATGCGGTGGCTGTTTCAGTTCTCGCGCTTTTGTTAAAGTACAACATTTTCTTGTTATTGTGAGTTTACGCAAATAAATGTATTTGCGAATAATGCATTATTATTTTCTGTATGACCAGAAATGAAAGAGTATTTTACGTTGTTTGTTTCCACTGAAAGAACTGCAAGTGTTCACATGGGCGTCTCGCAGCCATCAATGCGCGCTTCACACACACTGGATATGCGTAAAAAATTTTGTGTTTATTTGTGCTTTGTTCCTTTTTTTGGATAAAGGCGTCTTCTACATAATATGCAGCCTAATAAAATGTTACAATAATGATGATTATTATTATTATTTGCAGACACGGAGTTAATGTGCTTATTTTCAATTGGCAATTTCATTTTGAAGGGTGACGGAAACGCACCTACTTTAACTGCTCTGTACTTACCACTGCGTTTTATTTCTATAAATTAATTTCGTTTCAAATGGGGTGCAACCAGTTATTAAAAAGGTGTTAAAAATTAACTCTGTATCTCGAGGTTGCGGCGCGCACATGGTTAACCGAGTATTAACCCATAAGGGCCTCGGTTAACGGTTAATGAAAAACTTGAAAACGTGCAGCCCTAAAATAAAGTAATGATTACTGTATTTATAACTAGCATATCTCTAGTTACAGTCCCTGCATTGTAAAATGTAAGTTATACTTGTGAGGAGTGAACATTTAGACATAGAGAAAAAGTGTCAAACGTATCTTGTGCAGAAAAGTTAGCTTTTCTTTTACACGTGTGTGAAATCCAACAATATTTAATAAAAAAATATATATATCGGCCGATATATCAGCTTTTAAAACCCAAAAATATTTGTATCGGTATCGGCCTTAAAAAATCCTTTATCGGTCAAGCTCTAGCTTCTATCAGTAATGTGGTACGGACCACGCATTTTACAAGATAAGATAAGATGTCAATGACATCTCAGGAACAGTTGCACATCAAATCCTCAGACATCCTCCTGTCAGTCATCTCTTTCTAATATATTTACGTGATGTACTGTAATGTAACCGACCACAAGTTAGCAAGTCTAACTTGTCCTTCGAATTCAGAATTGACTTGGCGCATCACTAACATAAGCTGCTTTAATTAGAAAGTAACCTCCGGGTGAATGAATGTTCATATTTTGTCCACAGGCCAAGGCGGAGGGTGACGATGAGGCGATGTTTATTGATGAGACCTTCTGCACTGCCTTGGAGTACGGGCTTCCACCCACGGCAGGATGGGGCATGGGCATCGACCGGCTCACCATGTTCCTCACAGACTCCAACAACATCAAGGTATGACCCACCATGACACCTTTTCATTAGAACTGCAGCCCTGTAAATAAATCAGTCAAAGATGATGATTCTGTGGATAGTTTGTCATTAAAACTCAGTCTGATATGAATTGATGTGCTCTACTTCAGGAGGTGCTTCTCTTCCCTGCTATGAAACCTGAAGATAATAAAGCAGCTTCACCTGCAGAGGGCACATCCGTGTAACACACCTGAGGATTTCATCCGTCTCTGGATTTCTTGATTCAACCTGAACTGTCCATTTTGTTGTCACTGAATATTCAAGACCTATGCACTGTTCATAATGAAAGGAAGGATTTCAGCAGTTATTTTAACTCACAGTTTAATGGGGAATAAGAACCCTGTTTTCTTTTCTCTGTTGCCTGTTGTCGATTTCCTGGTGAATAAACAATATGTTTCTCAGACATATTTGGATGTTTTATGATCTTCTCTCCAACTGTATGTTTTTAACGATGGCTGTTCAATTGAATCCCATTAAATAATGACTTGTTAAACCCAAACGGTTTGTTTCTATATCACAGATTGACATCTCATCTTAGTTTTCTCTCCTTTTTTTCCAATTTGCTCAAAATATAATGTTATTTTAAAGCAGCATTTAATGGTAATTGTAATAGTTTGCAATGGTTTCACAAACAGGGCTTAGATAAGCCAGGGTTTGGCCTTGGGTAAATTAGGACATTTAAGTTGCTTTTATTAACTTCATAAACAATATGGGTGTGCTGTGCATCTCGTGACAAAATAAGGGCGCTGACATATTTTAAGATATGTCCGTGCACGTTGCTTAAAACAGCTCAAACATGCATTTTAGTCTGGGACTAGTTTAAGACTCGTTTGTGAAACCGGGGGAAAATTTCCCAACAAGTATGAATATCATTGCATTAGAAAGCAAAACAAGTGTATTTTAACCATTTATTTTATAGAATGAATGTACAATATTTGATATTTCAATATAATCAGAACATTTTACTGTTTTATAAAACTATTAGTATTTTACAATAATGTGACAACGTTAGTGGACCATGTTTAATTTAATGAAAAACACCTGTTCAAGTAATTGAAAAAAAAAATGGCTAAGAAGATAAAAGGTGTAACTTTTCATTTTACAGATGTCACTTGGTTTGATATATGTATATATGGCTTAAATATCCACATATTTTGGGGGCCCCTCTAGAAACTGTATGAACGTTGTCTTTCAAAATCAATGGATTTGATTCTACTCACTGTGCTACACACTCATCTTTTTGCTTTCGTAATGCTTGGACTTTGTATAATGGCTCGTTTAGTCTGTGCCAATGTTCTTGTCGTTATCGATATCTCTGTTGTCAGTCTAACTTATCAGCACCGTGAGGTCCCCTGTTTAGCGTGAGCGCGCTTCTCGCCTCTGTCGCGCGCCTCTCGCTCGGTCAAGTGCATCAGGGCTGGTATTTCATGTGTGAAGCCCAGACTCGGTGAAGATGGCGATGTGTGCGGCGCTCAGATGCGTTTCGACAAACTTTTCGGCAGCATTGCCCCTGCTCTCGAGACCTGCACATATCTGGACGTGCCAAAACTCGCTAAGACCAAACATATTGAGGACGCTTTACACGAGCTCGCGGCTTTCGGGAGGTAAAAACTTTATTGAACTCACGGTTCCCACGTTTTACATCTCACATTTAAGTTCGCTTTTCCGTAAGGACTGCAGCCATTCCTGTTTGCTGTTTTGGTCTTTTCAAGAGCTTTAACGTGCTGGAATCTAATGTGTGTATCAACAGAGTTGGTATTGAGATTATAAACGTTCGTTACATTGGAACTTTGGTGGTTCGTTTGTTACGTCATGACCGTCTCGTGCGTTTTATTCGTAAGTTAACGTCGATTTTTAACTCTTCCGTTTCACTGGTCTCTTTATTTTTGCAACTTTTTTGTATTGTTTTGATTTATTTACCTAGTCCGTGTAATGTCAAGGTCATTTTTGCTGACGCTTGCAATTGCATCGGATCAAACTCGTCACGCACTATTTTTCTCGCCTCAGCATTATGTAGTTATGAGATCTTAAAATATGGCTATTTAAATTTAATACCGTGCTCGTGCCTTTGGAGTTTGATTAGATGTCCCTGACTCCACATTATATCTCACCGAAATCTGTCATTGACAAATATGTGTGTGTGTGTGTAATGTTTATATGAAACTACATCCATGCATCACCTCCCTATGTTCCCTCAGTTGCCTCAAGATCAGAAATAACAACATTAGTGTTTTGCATAAAGCCCAGCCATGCTACAGCATTCAGCCCTGCTCACAATCTGGTTTAAACCTGTATTGTTTCTGCA
The DNA here is from genome assembly GCF_016745375.1 of Pimephales promelas. The sequence continues at coordinate 1,668,593 of NW_024121399.1, read as the reverse complement.
TGGGCTGATGCTAGAATCCGACTCAGTTGAGGCATTACCCCTCTGGGAGTCCTCAGCACTGGTGCATTGGTGTGCCTATGCAGTTTATATTATTTTTTATATCAAATTATGACTGCTTGTTTCTGAATCAGGTCCTATGCAAGGGATATTGAGGCATCCTGACATACTTGTTCATACGGAAGTGGATGTTTAATGTGAATCACTTATCATGTGAACCTAATTAGGTTACTTTCTTGTACAGAAACACTAAGAAACCTGTTTGAAAGGCAGTTATTTTGCAGTTACCCGACACAGAATTTAAAATTCATCAGCATGCCCTAACATGACCTTTTTACTGTCTTCTACCCTCAGTGACTGTCATGTTCAGTACAATGGAATGATAATGTAGTTTCGGAGTTAAAAAACAATGCAGTGAAATGGAGAGACTGATCTGGAAATAATTAATGTGTCGTTAGCCTCATGGAGTTCAAATGGTCAACTATTATCAGTCAGGAAGTTAATATTTATATAATAATTGTCCTTGGAAAAAAGTGAGTGTTTAAAGTAATAGCAAATACTAGTGGTGCTCATGTCATTCCAACCCCATATGACTGACACACACATACAAAGCATGTAGTAGTTTACATGGAAACAATGCTATAATTAAAACTAGTTTTTTTTTTTTACGTTTGCCCTGAAACACTGTTGTCGTGTAAATAAATAAACTGCAAAATGCATAAAAAGACTTCTGTTTTTAGTAGGGCTGTGCAAAGATTAATTGCGATTAATCGCATCCAAAATAAAAGTCTGTGTTTATATAATATATTTGTGTGTGCTGTATATAATTATTTTGTATATATAAATACCTATGCATGCATGTATATATTTAAGAATGATTTGCGCTTAAATTCTGTATATATATATATATAAATACATAATCTATATTAAATAAATATAAATATTTTATATATGAATAACACATTTTCTTAAATATATACATGCATGTGTTTGTAATTATATGTACAAAATAATTATATACAGCAGACACAAATATATTATGTAAACACAGACTTTTATTTTGGAATGCGATTAATCGCAATTAATTTTTGCACAGCCCTAGTTTTTAGTTGAAACAGGTGCTGTTTGAAACGTACCATTGGACATTTGAAAGGCCCGTTCTTTGTAATTGCATGAAAAAGATTTTGTCTTCCACAGTAGAAAAAAGTCTCTAGTGTTTAACAATTTTATTACTATTTTGACAACTATTAATTATAATAAAATGCTGAAATTACGGAAACTCAAATTTAAATAAATTAAATATATAGAAATATTTTTTTAAATGACAAAAGCACAAACTAAAATTGAAGTGAAAAATAAAAGCTCAGTTAAAATATTGATAAATACTAGTATAAAAATAACAGTATAACACTAGGTGAGAGTGAGTAATTGACATTGACACTAAACCAAATCCACCTGCAAAGGTTAGCATCAAACCAAAAAAATCATAATGCCTGCTAATGCTGCTGTACGCAGGGAAGGAGACCATAGACTGACTTTTATTGAATGGATGCCAATGGAGGAGAGGCTTCACTATGCTGAATATGGCTTATTTAATGAATCGACAGTCCTTTGGGTAATCTTTAACATGTTTGCTCTTAAACATTTGTTTTGGATTGATCTATTTTAAAGGGATAGTTCACTTTGAAATTAATTGTTGAGATGTTTTAGCTTACCTCAAGGGTATCCAATATGTAAGTGTCTTTGTTTCCACAGTAGTTTCAATTTTGATATTTTTTGGTCAAACCGTTCTTGTCTGTCAGTCATATAATGCAGGTCTATGGTCACCACCTCAAAGAGCATGCACAGAGAAGTCCAAATTAAACATGATTTAATGACTCAAGTACACATTGATGGCCTAAGACATGAAACGAGTGGTTTGTGTGAGAAAACAAACAGTATTTATATCATTTTTACCTCTTGTAAACACAGCCACATCCAAGTGATCTGAGGGCGCGAGCGCTTTGGTCTGTGCAAGCGCCGGAAGTGATATCTCGCGCCTGTACGTCACTCGATGTTTACACAGAGATTTTGGAAGTGTTACCTTTCACTGTGAAGATCTAAACATGTTTATATACATGAAATCTCAATGGAAGGTGATTTCGACATATCAACAGACAACAGTGAATTTCTTCTCAACGCGCGAGAGATCACTTCTGGCGCTTTCCAGCGTTTGCGCAGACCGAAGTGCCCGCGGCCTCAGATCACTTGGACGTGGCTGTGGTAACAAGAGGTAAAAACGATATAAATACTGTTCGTTTTCTCACACAAACCGCTCGTTTCATGTCTTAGGCCATCAATGTGTACTTCCATTTACGAGTCATTAAATCATGTTTAATTTGGACTTCTCTGTGCATGCTCTTTGAGGTGGTGACCATAGACCTCCATTATATGACTGACAGACAAGAACGGTTTGACCTAAAAATATCAAAATTGAAACGACTGCGGAAACAAAGACACCTACATCTTGGATGCCCTTGAGGAAAGCTAAAACATATCCAAATTAATTTCAAAGTGTTTACACTGAAAAAAATGCTATTTTTTAAGAAAAGTCACACTCGATTGCATAAACAGGTATGATTCAGTTTACGCCACTTCTCATGGTATCTACAAACAGTGATTGACTGTCGCACAACTCGGATCAAAATTCTGTGACGTCAAGACTGCCATGTGATTGGTTATCAAGGCAAACGTGATCCCAATAATAAGACCATCTCTGCTTTAACTGATTGTTCTGTTTATCTTGATCTTTTTACGATTAAAATTCTCTTTATTAATCAAATTGTCTTGTGTTTACAGCTCTGAAGTTTACAGACAAACACGAGTGGGTGCGAGTGGAGGGCGGTGTGGGTACAGTGGGCATCAGCAACTTTGCTCAGGTTTGCTCTCCTCTATAAAGAAATGGGTGTCAAGACATGGTGTCAGTTCAGTTTCAAATGTTTTATCCTTATTTTTACACTTTTTACTGCTGAAACGCTATGAACCCTGTTACCTCACTCGCTGTTCCACCAGTGGGACATTTGCCATTATATATAATATCTTAATCTATACCTGTTAGTTAGGCAATGTTCAGACTGCCAGCAAAATTCAATATTTTGCATATACAGATTTTATCCAGATGGGTTTTTGATAGTCTGGACTTGGAAACACACACACAATGAATCAGATTTGAAAAAAACACATTTGGAGGTGGTTTGAAATGCGATTGCAATCAGATTCTTACAGATGCGTCTTTGGCTGCTCAAATCGGGATTTCAAATTGTCTTTTGCATCACTCCTAACACTAAGGATAACATCAAAACTGATGACGGAAATACAGGATATTCATACATGTATACCAGTCTCCTCCACACAAATCTTATTTGATTATTACCAATTAATAATTAGAGGAAAAAATTCTGACTTGCCTGCAGTCTGAACATAAAGCCTTAAAGGAGTAGTTCACTTTTAAAAAAAAAACTTTTGCTGATAATTTACTCACCCCCATGTCATCCAAGATGTCCACGTCTTTCTTTCTTCAGTTGAAAAGAAATGAAGGTTTTTGATGAAAACATTCCAGCATTTTTCTCCATATAATGGACGTCAATGGGAACCAAACAGTTGAGCTCATTTTTTTGTACATTTGGAGTGCTGTCAGTACAGACAAAAACAACAAAAATCGGTGTTGCCATACACCGTGTTATCGTCTTATTAAAATTCGCACCCTGTTGACTTCAATGGGGCAAGTTCTAAACCTGCTTTTAGCCTCTTAAAATCCTTGATTTGTCATTACGGGTGCACAGCCATGTGAGTGGTGTTATTAAAGGAGAACTGCGGCGCAAAATGAACCTTTGGTCTAATAAAGCATTGATCGTTCCCTGAGATTTGTTTTCATGATAATCGAATGTAAAGAGTTTTATCTCTAAAAACTGTTTAGCTTATAATGCTAGTATATGGGGGCATATAATAAGTAAAAATAAATCGCTAGTTAATACCACTAACAGGGCTCAAAATAGCCCCACACTAGCACAGTAACATAATGAGGGTCCATACATGCAAAACGAAGCATTGAGAACTTCGAGACTGTTTTCTCCTGCCTGTTTTTGCGAAGTAGACTGTCTTTATAAAGTATCTTCTTATTAAACGGTCTGTACACTTACAAAGTTCTCAATGCTTCGTTTTGCATGTATGGACCCTCATTATGTTACTGTGTTAGTGTGGGGCTATTTTGAGTCTTGTTAGTGGTATAAACCAGCGATTTCTTTTTACTTATTATATGCCCCCATATACTTGCATTATACGCTAAACAGTTTTTAGACATAAAACTCTTTACATTTGATTATCATGAAAACAACAGAGAACGGTTAACTAGGTACCGATGTTTTTTTTAGACCAAAGGTTCATTTTGCGCCGGAGTTCTCCTTTAAGAGTGACCACGGTCTATCTGACTGCAGTAGATGTGAAAGATATGAATAAAAATGATGTTAATTCAGCCATCTCACATACCTCTATTTGCTTCCTGTTTTCTGTCAAAGCCCACAGTAGTCGATTGTCGATCTCACGCGTGCGATCGTTAGTGAATTTCATATTGACAGCACTCCAAATGTACAAAAAAATGAGCTCAATGTTAAGTTCTCCTTTAATGGTCTTAAATGTACTTCTTCTTTCACCATAGGAAGCTTTAGGTGATGTGGTGTACTGTGGGCTTCCAGAAGTGGGAACAAAGCTTGAACAAATAGGTGAGAATCATTTGAAATCTCCGAAAATCTTTTGCCTGTTACAGCACAGGCGATTAGGATTGTATTTCTTTCCCAGAGGAGTTTGGTGTTTTAGAAAGCGTCAAAGCTGCGAGTGAGCTGTATTCTCCACTGACCGGAGAGGTGACCGAAATCAACACAGATCTGGCTGATAACCCTGCACTAGTAAATAAAGCCTGCTACGAAGACGGTGAGTGCAGCCCAGTTCACCAAATACTTGACATGCTTGTATGATATACTGCTAAAACATCCCTTTCTCCTTGAAGGATGGTTAATTAAGATGACCATAGAGAAACCTGCAGAACTTGATGAACTCATGGATGAAGCTGCTTATGAAAAATTCATCAAATCCCTTGATTCATAAAGGCTTTCAGACCTTTCTTGATCATTTAAGGATTCACAACGGCTACTTTATAGTGCTGATGGTAGAATGAGTACTAATATGATTCTTTTGAAATCTATTTATTTTGGTTTTGTAATTTCTTTTTCCACCAAAATAATCTTTTGTAATGTGCCAGTTTAACAAACTTTTGCCGTCAAGAGCCAAATATTTCAAAGGGCTTTTGGATACGGTCTGAGGTGCTTTACATGGACTCATGTATACAAAGAAGAGGGCTGATTGTCTTAAATAGTATGTTTTCCAGTATAACGTAACATGACATGCAATAAAATCGGAAATGTAACATTTTGGAGCCACGGTCTGCTTCTGTGTTCAGATTCATATTGTAATTTATTGTTTTCATACCTGCAATACACAATCAGTTGAACACATGTGAAAGTACTTACAGCAAATACTTTCATCATATTTGACCAAAATATCTACAATACCGTTTAAACGTTTGAAGTTGGTCATGTTATTGAAAGAAGTTTCTTATGCTGACCTAGGCTATATTTAATTGAGGAAAAATACAGTAAAACTAATATTTAAAATAATAATAAATAATATTTTCTGTTTAAATATATTTCCAAATGTAAATGTAATTTTTCCCTGTCAATTTTTAGGAGTCTTCAGTGTCACATGATCCTTCAGAAATCATTTTGATATGACGATTTGCTGCTCAAGAAACGGTTCAATGTTGCAATGCTTAATATTTTCGTGGAAACCGTGACTAAATCTTTTCAGGATTCATTGATGAATAGAAAGTTCAAATGAACAGCATTCAAATATATTTTTTTGTAAAGATTATCACAGGAAATTCACCAGTTTGTTTTCTTTGTTGGCAAATGGCACTAAAATCCTTTGATTCTGAGAGAAGTGTAGGCTGTGTCCAAAATCCCCACTCAATCAAACCACTACTCCCTACCCCCTATGTAGGGAGTAGCGAGCTCACTGTATAGTCCACTATATAGTGAGTAGTGGGAGATTTCGGACACAGCCACTGAGAAAGAAGGAAACATGGCCGCCTCCCGGCCCAACACTCCTTGACCTTTGCCCTTAGATTAAAAGATTGATGAGTTTTAGTGTTCTGATGATCAATGATTAATGAAGGGGAGATCACAGTATCTCTTTCTGCCTGAAGAAAATCTGAAACCTGTGTTAAAGAATTCACATTAGATTTCTTTCATATAACTCTTTGATTTAGATGTTTATAACATTGCTTATTTTGGTCACTATAAACGGATTGTATCTGTAATACTGATTAATAGTAATCTATTCTAGGATCTCCATGTAATGAAATTCAAACATCTCTGGTAGCAAAACACATATGGCTATGGTTTGAGCATGCAAATGAATTGAAAATGAAAATTGACTTTGATAACATAGGCTAAGTGTCGAAAACAAACGAATATATTATTATCTAAGCCTTTGTTTTACCATACCAACAGCTTTTGTTTTAAAACTTACAAACAAGCCAGTTTGAATTCAGAAAGAACCTGTGTGGCTCTAACATTCCTGATATATCCTACCATGTTTTCTGACTTGCATCGCCCCCTAGTGATTGATTTTAATCCTCTCATTAGACTGCAGACACTCGCTGAATAATTATTACTTTTCAGAAATCCCATGGAAATATCAGAGAATTTCAAAATGAAAATATTACAGATCGTGCACATGTGTCTATAAGTAATATAATATAGTTCAGTTATTAAGTAGGTAGGTATATTTACAATCCATTAAAAAAATCCTTATCAAGATATCGATAATGACTGCAAAAGTCATGTAAGTCTGGTCGTTTTTCAGTGTGGGAGCCCTATACAAGTTTGTCAAAACCGTCTGTTACTGTTTGTCCAACAACATTACTGAAATAATGAAGTATTTCAGAGTGTGTTAAGGTGCTTTTATATTTTAAAATATTATTATATTTTTAGTATTTAATTCCTTCCACTATATTTTTTCCAGGTTTGCTTTTGAATAGTTGATTTAGTTCACAGCGACCAACAAACGGGTCGCTGTGAACAGAGCTGTTTTTGAGGAGGTATAAAGGGTGTTGTTTTACACAACCATTGAGGAATTTTAACTGAAGTATGTTACAAACTTTACATGAAGACCCTAAAGGCCAATTTATACTTCTGCGTAGGGTGCGCGCAGTAGGTACGGCGTAGCATACGCACAGACGCGTCCCATACCGCGTACCCTTCGCCGTCGCCTGACGCGCACCTCCTCAAAAATGTAACTACACGTCGCGACGACGCGGACCGCAAGATCGGTGATTGGTCGGCTTGGTAGCATCGCATTTCCTCCTACGCATTTCCGCACGTACCTTCTCACGCATTTCCATCACTGTCTATGATTTCCACAAGTTTCATCTCCTCCGAAGTCTTCTCTCATTTCTGCCTTTCAGTTTTAGTAATTTCACTAAAGTGAACTGTTTTTCCACCTTAATAAGCTCCAATTCCAACATGATCAGCTCTCTTTCACTCGTAGTAACCTAGCCGCGAGGAATCTAAACACAGTGGAACATTAAAACTCTCCGCCGCCAACTAGCGTTTCGGAGCAGTACTGCAGAGCAACCAAGACCTGAACGCAGAAGTATAAATGCTCACAACGGCGTCGCCTACGTGCGTAGCCAACGCCGTACATTACGGCGTACCCTCGACGCAGAAGTATAAATTGGCCTTAAGGTTCATACCAACTTGTGGAAAATGGGCATGCGATGAATAAACACTACTACAATGTACCGGATTAAAGAACATCTTTTTACACATTTATTTTACACATATTGCCTAAGAAACTACTATTTAATCTAATATAAGTCGTCATACAATTTTATCTGCAGATAAACAAAATATAGTCTCTGTAATTTAGTCTGTATGTGTTCTGCATATGCCTGTTTCTAGTCTTGACTTATCATGTTGGATCGGGGAGGAAGTTGGAAATTGCTGAAATGATCATGTGACTCCTATCTTAACCGTAATTAATGGAATGGATGGTGTTACAACTATAACACAGACTAGTACTGGTCAAAAAGGAAGCAACATTTTTTAAGTTTTTTTTTTTTTAATAGGTCTCTTATGCTCATCAAGCCTGCATTTGTTTGAAAAAATTGTAATATACAGAAAAAAAAAACTGAATTATTATTACAATTTATGCTTTTCTTGTTTAATATACTTTCAAATATAAATATGGAGAATTTTCATCAGTATCATTACTCCAGTCTGTCATGATCCTTCAGAAATTATTCATGCTGATTTATTATCAATGTTGAAAACAGTTTTTGGTGCTTAATAATTTTTTTAAGAACCTGTGATACTTTTTTCAGGATTCTTTGATGAATAAAAAGTAAATAATAATAATAATAATAATAATAATAATAAAATAACATTTACTTAAATATAAATATTCTGTAAGTTTACACTACCGGTCAAAAGATCGGGGTCAGTCACAGTCTTTATTTGAAATAAATTTATATTTGTATTCAGTTATACTTTTATATTGTTAGAAAATAATGATATTTTTGAAAAAAAGATATAATTATTTTAAGAAAAAAAGATTGATAATAAATCAGCATATTAGAATGATTTCTGAAGTACACTAAAGACTGGAGTAATGGTGTTGAAAATACAGCTTTATTACATCACAGACGTAAATTATATTTTACAATAGAAAATCATTATTTTAAATGTTAATCAAATAAATTATTTTTGATCAAATAAATGCAGGCTTGATTAGCATAAGAGATTTCTTAAAATATTAAAAATTGCTGGCTACGTTAATGTTTCCAAACTTTTAACCGTTATGTACTTCTGCAAAAAAAAAAAAAGAAAAAAAAGAAAAAAAAAATTGCGTTTACCCATCAAATTAACGCCTTTACATTTACGATCATGCGTCATAGCCTATGGTAGTCCGATAGCAACTATAAGTGGTCGAATAATTTTCTAAACATTTAATAATAAAACTATCCGTTGTCGAACTTTTAATCTACGTCCCAACCACGTGCAAATTTGTCGCAACATGTTCCGGCTTCACACTTCCGGTTGACTGGCGCGTTGTTCATTGCCATTGGCTCTTTTCTGCACTTCCCATATAACCCTGCGTTGTCATTTCCTTTTCCCTTTCAGCCATTTTCCGCTAAAGACGGTATGTGCATTTATTCCGGCTAAACATCAAGTTTATCCGTTTTAATCCTCAGTATCTCTTTATTGTTTTGTAATTTAAGTAGTCCAACATTAAAATGTGCTTTGTTTTACATGCGAACCAGTCTGTATTGTTGGTGTTTTCTTTTCTTAAGAGAGAAAAAAAGACAATATTAGGACACGGTACCGTGTTGCAGCGTCACACTAACATTTTAATGTCTATTTTAAGTGTTAAACCTTCACTCATGAACCAGTCAACTGTTTAAATACTTCCTCAAACGACTCCGCAGATGTGTGTTTACTGTCGTTTTCTCCTGAACTGATTACTTTGCGCCTTGTTCCACATGTACGAGTCTTCGACAGGCACTGGCTTAACGTTAGCTCATATGGATTGACTGTCTCGGCTTGTGCGTTTGATTTACAATATTTGCAAGGATGTTCTAATAGCTTTTCTGATCTTGCAGTTCTTACAAGAACCAATCAAAAGCGCAAAGCTTTTAACCCTGGTAGAAGTAAATGTGAACATGGACCAGGGAGCTGCATACTTATGATATTTGTTTTGTATTAGGAGTGAACAACCATGGCTCCCAGCCGGAATGGCATGATTTTGAACCCTCACTTCCACAAAGACTGGCAGAAGCGAGTCCGCACCTGGTTCAACCAGCCCGCCAGAAAGCTCCGCAGGTAACAGGTTTGGGCTGACAAATGTGTTAATTGTTCATTATGGAAAATGCTAGTTGATAAAAATGTTGCTTTTTCCTCAGACGAAAGGCCCGTCAGGCAAAGGCTCGCCGTATTGCTCCAAGACCAGTTTCTGGACCTCTGCGACCCATAGTCAGGTGTCCAACCATCCGGTATCACAACAAGATCCGTGCCGGACGTGGTTTCACCCTGGAGGAGTTGAAGGTAACTTTGGTGCCTAGTTGTGCTAGATTTTAAAGATTTAGTTCACCTAAAAATTAAAATTGTGCCTTTACCCAACCTCATGTTATTCCAAACTAGGGCTGTCAAACGATTAATCGTGATTAATCGCATCCAAAATAAAAGTTTGTGTTTACATAATAGATGTTGGTGCACTGTGTATAATTATTTTATATATATAAATACACACACATGCTTGCAGAATTTTTAAGAAATATTTTCATGTATATACTGTATATAGATTTACATATAATTTATGTTATATATAAATATCAATATTTTTTATATAAATATTTTTTTCCTAAAATATACATGGATGTGTGTGTATTTGTACATGTACAAATTAATTATACACAGTGCACCCACATATATTATGTAAATAGATACTTTTATTTTGGATGCGATTAATCATTTGACAGCCCTATTCCAAACGCTTAAGCACAAATCAGGAAATATTTTAATCAAACCTTTGAGGTGTCTCTCTCCATTGAAAAGTCCAGATAACCAAAACTTAAAAGGTCCTAAATGCGTTGTAAAATTATTCTTACTGAATCGAATGGTTTAATCAATTCTTGTGAAGCGATGCAAAAACTGCATGAGAAATGAATCTGCAAAATCCTTCGAAATCTAATCCACGCATACATAGAGCACATCACATATGGTAAATATGTACAATATTTTTTTGGGTGAACTATCTCTTCAACTCTTATGTAGTTCATAAAGTGCACTTGCAGTCATTTCAGACAGTCAAATGATGACAATTCTCCGGAATCGCTGTACTTCCTTGATGATCCACGAACCCTTTTTGCTGATGACTGTTCTTGACTCTGTTTGAGTGTCAGGGCTGTTCCAGCATTATCACGTCTCACATGTCTGTCGCACCGTAATCTGCCCATACAGGCGGCAGGAATCAACAAGAAGGTGGCCCGCACCATCGGCATCGCCGTTGACCCCCGCCGGCGTAACCGATCCACAGAGTCTCTGCAGTCCAACGTTCAGAGGCTGAAGGTGTACCGCTCCAAACTCATCATCTTCCCAAGGAAGGCTTCTGCACCCAAGAAGGGAGACAGCACTGTAAGTTCACTTTAGTTTTACTGTCTTCAGTGTTTGCAGTCAAGTGATGACAATTTCTCCGGAATCTCTGCACATCCTTGATGACTTTTGAACCCTTTTTTAGCTGATGACTGCATACTATTCAACTATAATTCTCCTTTTTGTGTTTTTGTTGGTCTTTTGACTGTTTGCTGCTTTTTTTGTGTGTAGGAGGAGGAGATTAAGATGGCCACACAGCTCACTGGACCTGTCATGCCCATCAAAAACGTACGTATCTTATCTTTTAACCATTTAAAGTCTACTGCATGGTTTTTTTTTAAGTCCTGGTGCATATTGCATTATTGTAAAATTTCAAGACTTACACATGCTCGACAAGAGACTTTAAAAATGATCCGTTTAGTGTTGTCACAATACTGGAATTTCTAACTGATACAATTTATATATATATATATATTTGATTTACATTTGATACCACAGGGAAAAACTGCCGTGGATCTTTCTTTTTTATCCATTAAGTTTCTAGGGGAATAAAATGTTCAAGCTTCAAAAAGTACATGATGCATAATAGTAATCAATATCAATCGAGCGGTTTAATCCTAGTCTTTAATTTAGGGTTTTATTCATAAACATTGAGAAAACATTTAGGCGAGAATTTTAATGGTAATTGGTTACGTTAAGTATGTTCAATTTTGTTGCATGGGATTACACAGCACAAGGACGCTCAAATAAACAAATTACCTTATTTCTGTGGCAGTGCCATTGTTTTGTCTCAAGATGCTCTTTAGCTCAAGAACTAAGAACTTAATCTGAGCCCTATCTGTGAAATCGTGCGTTTAAGTAGTAGCACAAAAACAATAGACTAAATTTGCTGAAATTCAGGCCCTGTGACCCCAACACTATTCAGCCGAAGCGTATATGAAAAGTGAGTGAGAGAAGGTGTGTGTCTGAGCAGCAGGTATCATGTATCGATACTGCAGTAAATAAGTATTGGAACAGTTTTGGATATTTCAGTATTAAAAATCTATATTTGACAACACTAGATCATTAGACTTTTGAGGAAAGCTGCGATTGCACGATTGACCGGAACCGGACGATTTTCACGTGATCGGCAACTGGCCGGTCAGTCTGACATAATGCCGATTTTATGCCGGTCAAATTCACTCGTAACATCAGTATCGCACGGAACGCACATACGGCCCTTTCACCTCTTATTTACATCAAGCGTGAGCGGCGCATATTTTTTTCGCCGTGCAAATTAATCAATGTGTGCATTCACACCGGGAGCAGGAGCAGCGCGCGAGCAGGAGCGTTTTTGCTGTGGGGCTCACGCTCAATTAAAGTGAAAGCACTTCTGATGAAGGAAAAAAAAAAGGATTTAAAAGTGCCCAAAATGCACAGAATTTGCCTGTCGTGTGTAACTGGAATAGGGTGTGTCAGAAAAGAAAATGTACCCATTTAAACTTGTTTTTATTATTGAGTTTGAGTAGAAGTATATGGTGTAATACATGTATAGAAAATAAATATTTGTATTTTTGAAAATAAAATTGGTTTGAAAAATAAAGTATCGGCAGGTCAAACTCAATGAAAATCGGAAATCAGAATCGGCCTAGAAAATTGTAATCGGTGCATCTCTACTCTCAATCGTTATCATTGCATTATGTTTTGCCCCCCACAATAAAAACTACATCTACAACTAAGCATTTAAAAACCATTTTCCTAAGACAGGGATCCAATCCTGTTCCTGAAAAGCCAACGTCCTGCAGATTTTAGCTCCAACACACTTGGCTGGACGTTTCTATGAGTCTCTGAAGACCCTGATTAGCTGGGTTCAGGTGTTTAATAAGGGTTGGAACTGAACTCTGCAGGACAGTGACCCTCCAGGAGTAGGATTTGACATCCCTGTAGTAAGATATATTATTGGGAGATATAGTGTTTACTGATGTATACATTTGATCAAATTAGTCAGCTATAATCATATAAATATCTCATTGTTTTGCAAGCCATCAATATTTTCTTCTTGGCCGTATAAATATCAGCAACTTTACCAAATTGCTTTGTTGTAATCAATAGAATGTGCTCCTTATTCTCCTATATTTATACTATGTGATCCATAAAAGCATCAGGTATGATACTCATGAAAAAAATATAAAAATCAGATAAAAATATAAAAAATAAGATTAAAATTATGCAAAAAAAATTTCTCAATATCTTGACTTGTTCATTTTCAAAACATTAGATTTTTCTGACTGTTTCATATGTCAGTTTACTGGCTTAGGATATAGTGAGTAATGTGTGGAAATTGTATTTTCTTTGCTTTGGTTTTTGTATAATGTTACAGTTATTCATATATGAAGTAGTGTTTTGCTGCAACTGAGTAAATATCCTTGTTTTCTGCAGTTTTTCCCGAAAGAGAAGGCCCGCGTGATCTCAGAGGAGGAGAAGAACTTCCAGGCCTTCGTCAGCCTGCGCATGGCCCGTGCCAATGCCCGTCTGTTCGGCATCCGTGCCAAGAGGGCAAAGGAGGCCGCCGAGCAGGACGTCGAAAAGAAGAAATAAACTTGCTTTGTAAGGAACTGTCGAAATAAATGTCTAAAAAATCTTTTGTCTTTGGAGTCATTTCTTGGAAACCTTTATATAATGAATGTAGACTTGGCTGGTTTGTGGAGGATGTTTAAGTGCCGGTCTGACGTTTGGTGAAATGCATAATCTGTTCTCAAACTCAAAGGGACTTTTTATTTGATAAACTTCAGCATTGCGCAAGTCATTTGTTTAATTGCTACAGATAAAACGTACACTGAATCTATCACATAAGTATCTTCCAAATACAGTAGTGGCTAATAGTAATGTCTGGGGGGGGGGATATTTCTGACTGTACAATTTTGATTAAACAATCAAAATATGATTTTTTTTTATTATTATTATACATATAAGGGGGAAGGCCAAATTTAGGTAAAATTGGCTTTATGCACAGCTGCACTACTTGCTGAACTTAAGCTAGCTCCTTGTTTCCTGTCTGCCATTATTGGGCAAATTGATTAATCCAGGTGTGCTTGACCTCAGTAGTCACGGCAACAATAATCAGACACACCTGAATTAATCAAGTTCGGCCAATAACTGCAGACAGGAAACAAGGAGCTGGCTTAAGTTCAGGAAGTAGTGCAGCTGTGCATAAAGCCAATTGTCCACATGTGTCATTACATCACAAATATATGATTTAAAGTACAGCTAAGTAATATGATTGACCGAGCAACGTGTTTTTGGCAAGTGCTGTATAAACTGAGGTGAGTGAGAATGCTCCTTGTTCTCCAGAAGATGGCAGTGTTGGCCCACATGGCTGTTTATTTGCTCTGAAGTGTTTTACGGTTTGTTAAAGGGATGTTTCACTTTGAAATTAATGTTTTTTGGTATGTTTTCGCTTACATCAAGGTAACCGTTCATGTCTCATAGACGTGTAATGGAGGTCTATGGTCACCACCTCAAAGCATGCACAGAGAAGTCCAAATAAAACATGATGCGATGACTCGTAAATGTAAGTACACATTGATGGCCTAAGACAAGAAACAAAATATTTATATAATTTTTACCTCTTACCACAGCCACGTCCAAGTGATCTGAGGGCGCGGGTGCTTTGTGGCTGTGGTTTCAAGAGGTAAAAACGATATAAATACTGTTAGTTTTCTCACACAAACTGCTCGTTTCATGTCTTAGGCCATCAAAGTGTACTTACATTTATGAGTCATTAAATCATGTTTAATTTGGACTTCTCTGTGCATGCTCTTTGAGGTGGTGACCATAGACCTCCATTATATGACTGACAGACAAGAACGGTTTGACCTAAAAATATCAAAATTGAAACTACTGTGGAAACAAAGACACCAACATCTTGGATGCCCTTGACGTATGCTAAAATGATGAACGATGAACGGTGCTCATACATACCAGAGGTTGCACTCTTCCAGTGGTCATTAGACAGATCAGTGTATTATGTTCACAGACCTGTGTTAGTGAGACTATAATCCACCCAGAAAATTGATATTGACGCTAAAGGGTGCCATGCGTTGGATATAGACGAAATGTCAAGGCGTCAATACATGACGCCTTGGGATGAGAACGTGTTGGAAATTCAAAATATGTATTAATTTCTTCTGCAGAACACTGATGTTTTGAAGACTGTTGGGTACCATGCAACATTGGAGACCATTGGTTATATTGTATGGATGGAAAAAAACAGACATCATATATTGTTCCTGAGGGTGTGAAAATGACAGAATTTGCATTTTGGGGTGAACTATGCCTTTAAGGATTTGTCATAGCTGCTGGATTTGCATATTGTGTTCGTAACCTGAGGTGAAGCCTTGATTAACTCCTGTCAGCACAGTTTAAGTGTGGAATTTGTCTTCATGATGGAAATACAAATCAGTTACCTAGTGTTTTAATCATGTTTAGAAATGCCAGCATACTCTGTCCTGGAGTGATGTCATCATGGTGTCCAGTGGAGGTTTTTGGTGGATGAATGGGCTGTGGGTGTATTACGCAAACATCGCATTCCCACATCATATCTATATGTGGTGGTGTGCGAGTTTGATCTACTCGGTTCCTGCCAGGACTGTGTTTTGGTGCTATCTTTATTTGTATTGCGTAACCTCTGTTTTATCAACTTGTTTCTCTGAGGCTTTAGTGATGGTTTGATTGAGGAAAGGACAAGAATTGGGTAATGGTTCATGTCCCAGTAGTGCTGTTGATCTGAAACTGAAGCTCAAGTGGCCTAAATCAATTCTAAGGGAAGTAAAGGGACTGTTATAACTGGGACTGTCCACAATCAATGAACCATTGGGAATTTTCCATGAAATCCTACATATCACGGATCAATAAACCAAAAATATCTTGACCTGCAGGAGAGATGAGTGGGAAGATAATCACGTATGAGGTTACATAAGAAATGGAGAATGTGTCCTGTAGTTACCCTTGATTTCTGAATCAGTGATGGAAAGACTCGATTTAGACCATTCAAATACTGGAGAATGGTACAATAAATATTAAAAAGTCCATTAGGACAAATTTTTCTAAAACAGTAGCCTAGATAGGCAACTAACTCAGAACTCTCAGGAAGAATATATGATCTAAGATTGTGACCCTGCCTTTAAGGAAACATTCCATTTTTTTCAAGCATTATGGGAATGTTACTTTGAATGTTCTCTGTAGCTACAATCTGAAACAGCAATATAAAAAAAAACTGTTAGACGTACGTCAAACTAAAACATTGCAGAAAAAGACAACCTAAATAAGTTTTTTTTCTGGTACTGTTTTGAGAATATTAAATAGGCTATGACTTTGTACAAACATTTTGTTTTTGGAAGAACTTTTGTTCATAGCTTTGAGAGAACATTGCCCGAATGTTAGCTCTGAGAACGTTAACTGCGTTTATGCCGTGCGTCACGTGACCAAACCGGAAAACGGGTCTCATCGCATCCGCTTGTCAGAGAAAGTGTTAACGGCCGTAAGAACTGACTACGATATCTATGGATATTTAAGGTAATCAGCTAACCTACTAGTTCACTTTGTTATTGGCGTTTTATTCCATTTAAATATCTAAACGTTACTGTGAAGAAGAAAAAATATAAAACGTTTAAATATCAATCTGCACATGTGAGGGATATTGGTTATGCTAATCTTTGCTCGCTCCTTTTAAGTTATCTTGAGTAAAACCGCAAAAAATTTCATGAAGCACATACAAAAGACCAGGGGCCTCATGTATAAACGTTGCGTACGCACAAAATGGGCATAGAAATATGCGTACGCATTTTTCCACGTGCACATCGGGATTTATAAAAAATAAACTTGGCGTAAATAAGTGCGCACCATAAGGATGCTCTTGACCGTGCGTACGCACTCTTTTAGAAGATTATGGGTTTTGGCGACACCGATGGTGAGCTAGAGTCAAATGTCTTTTTGCTTACTATTAGACAGAGAATCTAAAGAAAATTATACATCTACAGAAAGATAATACAAATATAATTTCACAAACCTATCATCACTTGAAGCAAACATCCATCCCTTCATAAAATGACCGCGCCAGCACGCGCGTTGGGCCGTTTGGTGAAACTGACGCACATATAGCCTATAATCTAACGGCAGATGGAGTAAAACCGTAAATCTTCATTATGAGTCCAAATCATAAATACAGTCCATATTCACAATAATAGTTTAAATAAATAAAAGAATGGTACTATGTTTTACTTCTGATATAAACATTTAGATTAAATATGCCATTCTCATTAATTGAGTTAAACTCTTAAACTACATAAAATCATTACTGAGAAGTTACAATATATATATATATATATATATATATATATATATATATATATATATATATATATATATATATATATATTCAATAAATAGAAATAGACCTATTTGTTGTGGATACATTGCTTTTGAACACTTTTCTTCTGGCATGCTGTGTTTTAATGTTAACTAGAGATTGTCTGAGAAAACTGTTTCGTGCAAATAATGCACAACCATGTCTATCTCTTTCCATTAAAATATAAATCAATTAAAAATACTATTTGGCCAGTGGAAAAGATTGAGAAAAACTTTCTCTGAAATGTATTTAACACTATTTGATTTATTCATTCAAAAACAAGGCAAGGATATAGGCTACAAAAAAAAATGTTTGTAATAATGTGACGGCACATCCGCATTTCATATTTTCCTAACGTCTTGTACCGTTAAACTTGGTATCACGTGGATGAATAATCATATGCAAATGATATGCAGATGAGGATATGCATAGTAAAACTAGGCGTTGTAATCTCCATATATGGTTATTTCGGGGAGGAGACGCACGTGCGCATAATCTCCCGCTGACTGGGATTTATAAAGTGAATTCTGCGCAGGTTCTGGCGTACGAACGGTTTTATAAATCTGAAAACTTTTGTGCGTACGCAAATTCTGCCTTATGTGCGTACGCACACTTTAAGGATGAAATCTACGCAAAGTTTTATGCATGAGGCCCCAGGACCGGAAGCGATGCGACCTGTTTTACAGAGAATGCGGAAGTAAGTTGTGCATAAAGCCTATTAAGATTCCATAAAGAACAATGCGTTGAAAGTGCTACATAGAACCTTAAAGGGATAGTTCACCCTAAAATTAAAACTCAGCCTGTCGACACATGCTGTATATTTGAAATGTTCTGGGGGCAGGGCCTGAAATTAACTTTTTCGACCACCGGCCACTCTGGCAGGTGGATTTAAAAATTCACCTGCCACAGAGACTTTTTACCAGCCACTTTTTTTCTTTTTCTTTTTTTGCCTCATATTTTGCCTCAGCCAAAAAATGGCTCGTAAAAAGAACAATATTGTGAAATTCTTTTAAAAAAAAAACCCCGGGAATTTCACAATATTGTTCTTTCACTTGTAAGAATACACATTTAAGTGCTGTCAAGTAATAATAATAATAACTCTAAGAACATACATTTAAAAAAATTTTTTTTGTTCATTGATTTTGACACTCACACAATATATATACAGGCTATACTATAGTATATACTCAACAGATAGACATAGCCTACCGCAGCTCGTAAGTAAACAAATCACACGCGGCTGTGTTGATGGCTGATTTAGTCACATAGACAGATCCTGACAGCTTTAGTTACAGCATTCAGGAACTATGAACTCAATTAATATTGTTATTACTGGTAAAGTTACCGGGTACCGGATATTTTCTCACTGGTTCCCAACTCCCAACATGCACAGTTACACACGCACACACATCTGTGCAACTGTCATTGTACTGCAGCCTACGTCAGCGTTACATTATCTCATCCCATCTCACCAACAGTTTAATACTCGCACATCAAAACGTAGTCAGAAAAGGGCCTCATCTTCTTCTGATCGCATGAACGTTACGAAACAACAGTCGCTGACGCTGTCATAAATCAGCCGCTCACGAACCTTGCCATTGCCGCCAATTGTCCACTTTATATTAAAATGTCTTCTTTTACTTTTCTTTTTCTCATCCTCATCGTTTTGTTGGCTGTTTGTTTCAGCTGGCCTCTTTACCTCAGTAATGTGCCGCCACATTTTAGTTAAAGTCAAACGCAATGGCGGACTTAGTTGAAATGTAAAAATCCTAATGAATCACTCAATTCTCATTGGCTACCTACCTGCCAATGTGGCAGGTAGATTGACAGTGTTACCCGCCAATAGAAAAATTCACCCGCATTTGGCAGGTGGTCGGGTGTTAATTTCAGGCCCTGTCTGGGGGTATACCGTATACAGTAGGGTTTGGTGAAAAACAAACCGAAATTGAACGTATTAAAGGGGTGGTTGATTGCGATTTCACTTTTTTCATTTTAAATAGTGTGTAATGTTGCTGTTGGTGCATGAACCGAATCTGCAAAGTTGCAGCGCTGAAAGTTCAGTGTAAGCAGAGATATCGTCTTTTAAAAATCAGGAAGTTTAATGCCTACAGAAACGACTCGATTGGGACTACAACGGGTTTTAGACGTCACTAACCCATACAATTGCATCAACTATGCAATGTGAAAAAGGGCATGGCCATATTTCTGCGGCTCATCGAATGTGTGTTATGTTCATTCAGCTGTCAGGTCTTCTGTGTTCGGGCTTACCACGGACTCTGTACTTCGTCAACAATGGATATCATTTATGTTTGATTATGTTCCTGAAAATGAGCTCCCTGTGCTGCGCATTTTAAGAAAAACAGCTTCCAGAATCTCCTCAAATTCAATGCCGAATTTAACAAGAAACTGTTACTAAAACATGAAGCAGGTCCGACTTTGAAACCAGAGGCAGCAGTTGTTGGGACACAACCTGTAAGTAGGCTAAGACTTAATCATTTTAAATGTAGTTGCATGTATAATTTCAGACATTTTAGTTTTATCAAATGCCAGCACTGGCTTTATAGCCACTAGGCTACCAGTTATGCTATTTTGTGTCTACGACAAACGCGTACAAACATTATGGACCTGAATTTTGTATAAGTACTAATGTTGTGTATTTTTCATGTATATATACTGGTGTTATTTTTCGATTTGATAAAGAACGTAAACCAGTGCCAACGCTGTTTGTGTATACTATAGTATTAATAGCCAGTTAGTTCGATGCTGTTTTGTGTAAGACAAACGTGTATAAAGTAAAAAAAAAAATATATAGGCAAATTACCATTCAGAAACGTTTTGTAAGCCATGTTTGGTGAGGTTCTGCTTGCCTCTCTTCATCGCCGCTTTCTGGGTCTGATTCTGGCTCATACTGAAACTGCAGTATCGACACCATTATTTACATTTGACAGGAACACATATGCAAATTCGCCCGTAAAGGTAATGGGCGTTAAGTATCCGGACAACGTGCACTACTCAGTTTAGCCAATCACAACACACCAGCCCAAACTAACCAATCTGAGCCCACTGTCTGTTTCTGAGGGAGTGGTTTCATAGACTCAGGAAGTCGACCGCTCGTTCAAATGACAGAGGAGAAAGCGGCTTACAATAAAGGTGAAGTTTATGAAAAATAAGACTTTAAAAAAAGAAAAACCACAAATAAATGTTATATTGCACCACATAAACACAATCATGCAAAGAAAAAAAGCAGTAAACCACCACTTTAACAAAAATCTTGACCATGGCTGTATAGGCTACTAGCGTTCGTGAGACTAGCGCCCCATTTCACTGAGTATACGCTAATGATAATTGACATTCAACACAAAGAAATAGGCTACACGAAATAGAAACCAAATGAATGTAATGAAGGCAGGTTCCAGTGTAGGCTAATACACAATCCTCTATTATATCTTGTCTGTATTTGGGAGTAATTTAGTGGTAGTTTGCAGATTATGAGGTTGTCAGTTTAGAAATACACAAATGAGTTTAGAGTCACACAATGTCTCTTTTATTTGTTTAAGTAAAAGCCATTAAGTGTATGTATTGTGAATGGACAGAGTGTGACCCTTTCACAGTGCTAAAAGGATGAAAAAGCAATGAAGTCATAGGATAGCTTTAATGTTTATACATAAAAGTAATCATTTAGATCTCTAACAATATTGAATTCAATATCTCTGTCACTTACTTGCCTAATGGAGAAGATGAGAGAAGTATTACACACTTTTAGCCAACAGTGCGTTTTTTAAAAGAACATGATTGGTAGGAAACCAGCTAAAATGTATCGACATTTAAGAAGGATATCAACCTTTTAAGAGTGTGTTTACAGACTGTGTTTAGTTGAATGGCTGAGCTCCAGATCAACAATGAAATGGCTACAGATAAAAGAAAAAGGCTAAACTTGAAGTGAAAGAACCGTTTTAGCATAAAAGGCTTTCCCCTCCAGGAAGATAGTTCTAAATAAAACAAAGTGTAATAGAAAAATACTGCTATTTTTAACATTAGCCTACCTGCATAGATTCAACATATTCCTCCTCATCATATTTAAAGTAATCTTGGCTTTTTAGAAGATGATCATATGCATTCATGTACTCCATTACTGACACTTTGCTTCAATTAAAAAAAAAAAAGCTCTTTTAGTTGAATAATTAATTAAAAACATTAGGTTTTTTAATGCATTGAGGACAGAAACAGTCCAAATTGTTCTAAAATTGAGGCTGATATTTAAGTAGATGTTCCCGCTCTGATTGAGGTCACATGCTGTTTGTCCTTCTCATCAGGATTCTGGGTGGAGTGGCTCTTGATGTTCTCCTAGAATCACAAACTGAATTAGCAGAGATGATCAGCGCATTGGCCACAAGACCGCAACTCCTTATTTTTCAGAAACCAAACAGCACTTTACATTTGATGAAGCCCATTCCATTCTCTCTCCCACTTCACTTCCTGACCAATCTACACTCTTATAAATAAAGGTTTTTTTTTCTTTGCAGCGAGGCCACTAAAGAACCATTTTAAGTTCCCTAAATAACCTTTCATGGAACGGTTCTTAAAGAGGCTACATTATTGTCACGTTTTCAAGTTTTCACCTAGTTCACTTTAAAAAAAACTGCTGATAATTTACTCACCCCCATGTCATCCAAGATGTCCATGTCTTTCTTCAGTCGAAAAGAGATTAAGGTTTAAGGAAGCTCCATATAATGGACTTCAATGGGGTCCAAATGAGAGTTTCAGTGCAGCTTCAAAGAGCTTTAAACAACACCAGACGATGAATAAGGGTCTTATCTAGTGAAACGATCGCTCGTTTCAAAATTAAATAAAAACGAAATGCTCACCTTGGTCTGTTCAAGTGACTCGTATCCTGTTCGAACTTGTTCATGAAAATGAACGAATCTTTTTTCGAGTCATTTGGTTCATTCAACGAACGAAATGAACGCAATGACTCGAAAAAAAAAACATTTGTTCTTTTTTACTTTCAAAACTGTAACTTTAATGGTGTTTTACATTATATATATCATAGTTGTTTACCGAATAAGGAAACTTTCTGTTAACCAATTAACAGTTTTTCACTGTAGCATTTTTACCGTTAAAATCACAATAATTTTTTACAGTGTTCCCGATAAACACTTTTATTTCCACGCTGACTGAGTTTCGTCGAATTTGGATCAGAGCTCTAGGAGGAGTATTTCACATTCCATTGCATGCGTTTTACAAACAACCCTCAATAGCCGACTTCCTGTTGGGCTGGGGTAAAAAGTAAGAGTGTGAAGTATATATGAAACGATGAGATCTACATGTGTACCGAGTTTCATATTATTAAATGCAAGCGTGTTTGATTTATGGACCAAGTTTTCGGACCCCGTTCCAGGGGGCGCCCCCTGCCACGCCCGGGTACCATCTTCAGCCCGGCCCTGATGGCCGCGGGTTCTGACCCGTGTGCAAAGTTTCAAGAGTTTTCGAGCACGTTAAGGGCCCCAAAAGTGCCTGAATAGTCGTTAGAAAAATAAAATAAAAATAAAAATAATCGGAAGGAAAACAATAGGGCTCTGCGCCCTTTCAGGGCTTGGGCCCTAATAAATAAAGAAACCTTTTGTGCGATGTAAATGTTCCGGATGTTTAATTAAGTTTCTTCATGGAGCCACAGATGCCAATAAAGAACCTTTATTTTTTATGAGTGAAACTACTGTCCTATCTAAAACAATAACAATAATGAAGAGAAAATGGACCAAAAAAAAGGTTCTGGTAACACAACAGTGGCATTTGTTGCATGGATTTAGGTTTGACCTCTGTGTAAGCCTTCAGACTGCTATAAGATGTCAGTTGCTCTATTATTAGACTGCAACTTAATTGATTTCCAAGTTATGTTATATCCTGTCTTGGTTTGTGCTTCGCTGACATCAACATGCATCCGTGCTGCTTAATAAACAATTGACAGGAAACTCTCTCCAATTAAATGGGATTATCATTTCTAATTCATCTCAACATCTTGTCTAATGGCACTCTTCTGATTTGCTTCTTGGACCTTAGTGCTTTTTGAAAATCCCACACAAAAGAATAGTCAGATTGTATGGTATCTTAAAATAGTAATATTATGTAAGAATTGTCTAACATAATGTTATTTTCACCACTTTCGCCATTATGCTGTGATGCCATTATGCTATCAAAAAGAAAAAAAGAATGCATCAGCTAACAGCATAAAAGCATTTCAATAACTCTTCAACATCTTGCTCATGTGGCCAGGCTGATACACCACACACAGACATTATACTCAGATCCCGATAACAACATGACATTAAGCCATTCCACAAAAAAGGGAACTTTTGTGTCTTTCAGCATGTTTAAATAATGACAATGAAAAGCTATAATTGGATTCCCTTGTTTCATGTAGATGCCTTTCCTGTATATTGTCAATGTATCAATGGCTTGAATTCAATGACAACATTTATATCCTAGTGGAATTTATTTTCGAGGATATCATAACACTCTTTTCAACCAAACATATTCAACCATTAAAATATTACATTAAAACTAATTGAAGAAAATATTCTGATTATAAAACATTAGTGGATAATTTTCTAAGTTAATGCGATTTGAAAAAAAAAAAACACACAGCAGTGGTTCAGAGAGTTGTAAAGAGTCAAAAAAAATGTAAAATTCTGTCATAATGATCATTCCTTTCAGGAAGTGCATGAAACTAAGGAAAATCTTCCTCTCTATTTGAGTAAGGAAGTATCTTAAAGGGATAGTTCACTTTGTAATTAATTTTTGGTATGTTTTAGCTTACCTCATGGGCATCCAAGATGTAGGTGTCTTTGTTTCCAAAGTATTTTGAAAATACAGCTGAAAGTGAAAGTTGAAGTTGGGTTAAAATTTTAAATTACATTTTAACCCAACATTTGGGTTGGTCCATCTTTGACCCAAAGTTGGGTTGAAACAACCCAGCATTTTTAGAGTGTAAGTATAGCTACACTGTAACTAACAATTATTTTTGTATGCAAGTAAATAGAAGTTAATGACACCTAATATAACGAGTGACTGAGAATTTTATAGAAATGTGTTTAAAAAACAAAACAAAACAAAAATTCACCAAATGGCATAGCCTAACGCATATAGACACGATTTCTGCACATTCATTCAAGCTTGTTATGTCGATTCTTGTCGAAACTGACGTCATTTCTCCTGCTGAGGGTGTCGGATAAAGAAGCTGTTTAATTCACTCCAATGTGTGGCTCTTCAACGGAACATGAACTAGCACGCGGTGGGCATGTCTCACACACACTCACACACACACTGAGAGAAGCAGCAGCAACAGCAGGTAAGAATACAGCTCTTTTATTTGTAGTCATTTGTATTATTGTTATTATCATTATATTGTATTATGTATTGTGTAGCTATTATTGTGTTTTTGCATGCGATGTCAATGATGGGGATTAGGGTGTTTACAATGTGAGAATGAACTTGCTAGTGATTGCAAGTCTTTGCGGGAGGCTGTAGGCAGTGAAATAAATGGGTAATAAACTGCATTAATTAATCGACACACACATTCATCCGAGTTTGACAAGTAATAGAGGATATAAAGTGTATTGTGGAATGTTGCGTGACCGTCGAGAAGTTGGACTATTAACACTCACTTCATAGTCGACTACTCCATTATAATCACGCCATTTAATCTGGATTATGCGCGTTAAACGGGAAAAGTTTGGTTTTATTGTTGCATGGTAAAATGATGTACAGTATGAGACAGCTCTCGTTTCATGGTCGTTTAACTTGCGGTTCTTCAAATCAAATAATGTTTCAGGCACAAGCTGTGTTTTGTCTTTAACGTAAGAAATATTACTAACCGTGCTGAAAGGGCTCGATTGGTTCTTGTAGGGAAGTGATGTAGATGTGAGAGGAGCTGTCCATGATCTGTGCTGCTGAACCACGCGCACACTAGGCTACTGGAGCACTTGCTGCCTGATATATTTGCCTACTAGTCTCTTTTGTTTATTAGGTTGAGTCGCTATAATGCATAAAATACACCATTAATGATATTGGTAATGTGATGATGAAATATGACCGCAGGGTACGAATTATAGGGTGTGGGAATTGGCGTCAACACCATAAAGAATTTAAAGACAAAATGTTGGAGGGGGTCTTAAAATTGCATAGTCTTCGGGGTTTATTACAAAGTTACATGACAAGTTAGTTAGAGCGTCTAAAAAGATCCTGAAGAAATCGCATTCGCCTGATCTGGAAGCCATTCACACGGTGGAATAAAAAACAAAACAAAACGCAAGGTCTCGAGACGCGTTTTTGTGAAGCGTCGCGTTTAGAACGCCACGTCTTTCGCAAGATAATGCAAAATAATCTAGCTCATGTTTACAAAAATAAATAAATAAATAAATAATTAGAAAAGTGGGAATGCAAAAACGCATTCTGTGTGCACGCTCCCTTCATTTTTTTGGCAATGGTATTCCCCATTCCCTATATCTTATCCCTCAAATCAGGGGGACTGATGTGATATGATGTAGAAGCACCTTACCTGTAAACTGTAAACCTATCCCTAAAATCTAATTTGTTGATTGGAGACAAAGATGTTGAGCAGGGGCATGTTATTCACCAGTTGCAGTAGTGATTTCAATGATTTACCAACCAACTGGGCAACAAACTTAAAGGGATAGTTCACTTTGAAATTAATTTTTGGTATGTTTTAGCTTACCTCAAGGGCATCCAAGATGTAGGTGTCTTTGTTTCCACAGTTTCAATTTTGATATTTTTAGGTCAAACCGTTCTCATCTGTCAGTCATATAATGCAGGTCTATGGTCACCACCTCAAAGAGCATGCACAGAGAAGTCCAAATTAAATATGATTTAATCACTCGTAAATGTAAGTACACATTGATGGCCTAAGACACGAAACGAGCGGATTGTGTGAGAAAACTGACAGTATTTATATCGTTTTTACCTCTTATAATCACAGTCATGTCCAACTGATCTGAGGGCGATGGTCTGCGCAAGCGCCGGCAGTGATATTTTGCGCGTGTACGTCGCTCATTGTTTACACAGAGATTTCAGAAGTGTTGCCCTTCACTGTGAAAATCGAAACATATTTAGATATACAGGAAATTGTATATCTAAATATAAAAAATATCTAAAAATGATATAAATACTGTTCGTTTTCTGACACAAACCGCTCGTTTTGTGTCTTAGGCCATCAATGTGTTTAATTTGGACTTCTCTGTGCATGCTCTTTGAGGTGGTGACCATAGGCCTCCATTATATGACTGACAGACAAGAACGGTTTGACCTAAAAATATCAAAATTGAAACTACTGTGGAAACAAAGACACCAACATCTTGGATGCCCATGAGCTAAGCTAAAACGTACCAAAAATTAATTTCAAAGTGAACTATCCCTTTAAGCTTCTCTTTACTCTTTAAAATTTCTTGACTGGTGGTTTGTTTTTCTCTATCCTCTGTGCTTTCGTGTTTGTCAATACATCATGCGTCATGTCAGGGGTTACTCTTTCGCTTCGCCTACAGTTCTCACTTTTTTTTCAGTTTAGATGTTCTCTTATTTACCTTGTATTCCCTAATATTCAATGTAAGTCGATATTATTCACTGGATGTTGAAAGTAAATCATTAGAATGCACATCCTGACATTTCTCTCCCGCTTACTTCTTGCTTAGGAGTCTGTGAAGAGGCTGTTAACTGAAGATCTCACCTGGGATTTCCCTGTTGTAATACTAATGGACATCTCTGATTTACAACACCCCATTTGATCCCTTTATATCTGAACCATTCCCAGCAGCCCGTTCTCCTCTAAAGCGAATCAGATATAGAGATGTCTCTCCGTAAAGAGCTTTAAGTCGAACTGACAGATTCTCTCTTTTTCTTTTTTGACATTTCACATCTTTTGCTTTGCGAAGAAACAACACAAGGTCACATTAAAAGGTTGACTCCCTGAATGGGAGAGTCCTGCTTCAATCAAACTGAGGCTTTTAAAGATCGCCCGATTGACAGTGCCATCGCCCATCTCCCGCTGACCCTCCGCACTCAACTTTCTGTCAGGATGAGTGACTCGCAGGAAGCCACGTCCCCAGTGGCAGGCATAGGAGGTCCGGTTGCTTGTGTTTCCAAGGTGGAGCTGCGTGTTTGCTGCAAGTCCCTGCTGGACCGGGACACGCTCAATAAGTCTGACCCCTGCGTCATGCTCATGGTACAGAACCAAGGTCAATGGACTGAAGTGAGTTTTCCTTTTTTTCTCTCCTTATTGTGGCTTGATTAGGTCTTTGCACCATTGGAATATTTATTTTACAGTATTGGATTTGTTATAATATATTCAGTTATAAATACTGGTCAACCAATACATTAATTGTATAAATAACTCACCCTGCAAACCTGTATGAGTTTGTTTCTTCTGAAAAACAAAAATACAGCCATGAAAGGGGGAAAAAGATGCAATGAAACTTAAAGGAGTAAAAAAAAAAAACTCACCCCCTTGTCATCCAAGATGTCAACGTCTTTCTTTCTTCAGTTGAAAAGAAATGAATGTTTTTAATGTAATGGACTCCATATAATGGACTTCAATGGGAACCAAACGGTTTAAGGTCCAAATGAGAGTTTCAGTGCAGCTTCAAAGTGCTTTAAACGACACCAGACGATGAATAAGAGTTTTATTTAGGACCCTTCGAGTCATGACTCTACAAAAGATTTGTTCATTTTGATGAGCGAGTTTGAAAAGGAGAGTCTCGAACGCTCATCACAGAACAGAGCAAGGCGAGCATTTGTGCTTATAAAACTTAAACTTTTTTATTTACTATTGAAATGAGCGATCGTTTCGCTTGATAAGACCCTTATTCATCTGGTGTCGTTTAAAGCCCTTTGAAGGTGCACTAAAACTCTCATTTGGACCTTGAACCGTTTGGTTCCCAATGAAGTCCATTATATGGAGAAAATCCTGGAACCAAAAACCTTAATTTATTTTCGACTGAAGAAAGAATGACATGGACATCTTGGATGACATGGGGGTGAGTAGTGGTGCACGTTCGTGACTCTCCTGTTCGAACTTATTTATCAAAATGAACGAATCTTTTTTCGTGTCATTTGGTTCATTCAACGAACGAAAAGAACGAGTTGACTCGAAAAAAGATTTGTTCATTTCGATGAATAAGTTCGAACAGGAGAGTCAATCGTTTAAAGCCCTTTGAACAGTTTGCAGTTTGTACTGAAAGTGTCTTTTGGACCTTGAACCGTTTGGTTACCAGTAAAGTGCATTATATGGAGAAAAATCTTGGAATGTTTTCATCAAAAACCTTAATTTCTTTTCAACTGAAGAAAGAAAGACATGAATATGTCTATATATAACTAGTTTAAAACAGCTCAGAGTGTTACTTCAGGACCACTATCGTCAAATACGATTGACAATTAGCATACAGTTTAGATTGGCGATATGGTTCAGTTCTGGGCATGAACTCCCTGTGCATCCATGCAGCCAGGAGAGCAACAATAACCCCCCTTAGGACTGAAACAACATGAATGTATTGCAGATATCATAAATGCAATATTTTAAAGTATGACATAATTCGAGAATTTATACTGATCCAAATCCTGACTGGACGAGAGGAGGAGCTGGGGATGGAGGAGGGTAATTAGCTCCTGAGAAACGCGATATATGCTGATAAAACTGAAGGAGTTTCTATATGTTTACAGTGATAGGCATATTCCTATAGGTAGACGTGGAGTCATCTGATGCAAGCTTGACTAACGTGACCTGCCAGAACTGATGTTACGCTTGATATCTGAAGGCTTTGGGTTAAGAAATGTTGGATGGGTATAATTTCGCACAATGCCTTCAGTTGATATCCTGAAAGTACGGCTTGATTGTGAAGGTTGACTGCGAGTGGGGGGAGCGGACACTTTTTGGAATGAATCTTGGCGGGGAATTGTCGCACAGCAGGAAAGGGCGCTTGAAGCAAGGAGAGAGACCACTCGGGTGTTTTTTTCCATATCAAAGCAGTCACTGCGAGGAAAAAAAAAATTATCTGGAGCCACAGCAGTGGTTCTGGAGACAGCTCGGCAAAGCTGCGAAAGTGTCTACAGCAATGTGTCAGGCTGAAGGATGAAATCTTAATCCTGGCCCCATTATTCCAACTACTGTGTCACGTTCAACATCACAGAGAACAAAGTGAGAGATGCCATCCGGCTTCAGCCTGCATTTCAAAAGATTCCTTTTAAAGCAGGGACACGTAAAACAGGAAAATGAAAAAGCCATTGAGACGTCATTTTCCAAGATGTATTTGACAATCAACATGAAAATAAACAAAAAGGAGGAAAAAAAGCTTTTTCGTCAGCGTGGATAAGACAATCATATCAATGAATATTACGGCTGTCAAACGATTAATCGCGATTAATCGCATGCAAAATAAAAGTTTTGTGTTTACATAACATATGTGCACTGTGTATAATTATTTTATATATAAATACACACACATGCTTGTATATATTTAAGAAATATTTTCATGTACACTGTGTTTATATATAATTATATTATATATATATATTTTATATATAAATACATTTTTTTTTGGGTGCAATTAATCGCGATTTATCATTTGACAGCCCTAATAAATACACTGTCTTCATACTGTGTGCCGTAGATTAAGTGTGCAAGTTGTGATGGTTTTAGATGCATTATTGTGAACATGATTAGCTTTCGTTGTGAAGTGGTTGATGATAGTGCTGGTGAGTCACTGGATGAAACGCCATCCAGGGACAAGGGATAGTTCACCCAAAAAATGAAAACACTGTCATCTTTTACTCACTGTCATGTTGTTCCAAACCTGTATGACTTTCTTTGTTCTGCCGAAGACATAAAAGATCTTTATTTTAGCTGTTTTTCCCCATGCAGTCAAAGTTGGTGGGGTCCGAACCCATGGACAGTAGCCACAATTTACTTACTGTATTGTATTGCACTTTTTAGACATTCTACTAGCTATAAGTAACTTTGCATTACATGTCAACTAGCAGCCATTAGAAGGGTAACACTTTACTTGAAGGGGTGTTCATAAGACTGACATGACACCTTCATAACCATGACATGACATTTGTCTTGAATATGAAGTAAGGTTTATGCACGTGTCTTTCACTCAATAATGACATTTTTTGTATTCAAATATGACATTGTTTAAGATGTCTTTGTTATGACATCTTGACATAAATGATAATATCATAACCTGTCAGTGTTTTTGTCATGACAACTTGACATAAAATGAAGTTAAACTGCCATGTGGTTGGCTTTGACATTGGCTGTCATGAGGCCATTATAATGTGTCATGAATATGTTTCGTCACCTCAACTACAGTGCTACTAATTGAATTTGTCATTAAAAAGTTATAATGGCTTCATGACAGCCAATGTCTAAACCAACCACCTGATAAAGTTAACCAATAAAGCTAGGTGTTTTCTTAAGTTTGATGATTAATCTGCTATGTCATGTTTATGACAGGTTGTGTTGTCTTAGTAATCACTGACAGGTTATGATGTATTGGTTTATGTCAAGGTGTCATAACAAAGACATCTCAAACAATGTCATATTTCCATTAAAAATGTTATAACTGAGTGAATGACACTTAATCACAGTTGTCACAAACATGCATAAAATTTCTTTCATATTCATAGCGTCATGTCATGATTATGAAGGTGTCATGTTAGTCTTATGCACACCCCTTCAAGGAAAGTGTTCCCGACTATACGTAACTTTGCAAGTACATGTCAACTAAGTCTACTAATAATCTAATGAGAGTTCGTTGACATGTTAGTTGCAAATTAATGAGAGTTATTTGACATATTGCAAAGTTAAATAGTTAGTGTGAATTATTGAAATAAATCATTGTCATTTATATAGCGCTTTTAATGTAGATTGTTCCAAAGCGGCTTTGCAGTGATAAGTAACAAGGAATTTAATTTTTTGGGGAACTATCCTTTTAATCAACAGTGATCAAAGTGTGTTGTGTAAATATCTGTGAAAAATGAACGTGAAATATTGAGCTTTGGTTTTGGAGAATCCCATTTTTTGAATGCATTTTTTCGGTGAGCATAAAAGATCCATATTTGACAACCTTCCTCGTCTCATATCTCAATGCAAGTTTGTCAAACTAATGACCGCTTTATAGAATGCTATCAGAATATTTATAGACTGCCATATTAGAGATGTTACTGCCATCAATATTCAACACATAGAGAAAATATAGACTCACTGTGAATATAATTTGCATGGTTTTACACTTCAGTCAAAGAGCGGCAGTATTTATGTAATTAATGATTTCGATCTTTTCCCTGACATTAGCTTTTACACATTCCAGATTGCTTTTCAGAAAAACCTAATATTAGACACAGGCATTTCGCCAAAGTCAGCGCAAAACATATATGCAATGCTGTTTTCCTGCCATCGTCATTAGTCCACATAATCTGTCTTGAATGTCTGCCAGACGATTTCAGGGATCTTGCCATGCATGTTTAGGATGTGTCAAATTAGTGTCATTTTGCTTACAGGAGACCCAGCTTCACATATTTTACAGTCCCATCCTATGTATGTTCCCATGTTATTCCCATTACATTACTTCTTAAATGAGTGGAACACGGTCCATGATCATATTATCAGAACGCCCAGAATATGATAAGTAAAACATTAGGCTGTTCTCATGCAAGCAATGAGCGTATGAATTGTTTCTGCTGTACAATTGAATGATCGAAGCAACAGATGTGTTCACCATTGTCCTGTTTTGCTTAAGGTATCCATTTAAATCATAGCTCGATGAACACATTAGGGAGTTTTGTTGAGATGTCAAGTGGTTTGTAAAAAGCTCACCAAATCTCTGACTGCTATCAGTTCTTGTTATCTTCCAAATGCAGTCCCTTCCCAGCAAAAGATTGATGTTGAAACTGCATTTAAAAATACACTGTTTTTAAAATATTACTTAGGGCGCAACATATGAATTCAGTTTGTGTTTATGCACTGCACCGCAGAAAAACTGTTCATAATTGAGTCAAGAAATTCTCCAGAGTAACAAAAATAGATTTTCAGATATCCCTATGCAAAACTCTGTGGTTGCAAAAACATGCTAAGCTGTTGTTAGAGTGTTGCTATGTCACTGCCTGTGTTTTCTAGGCAGCTTCTAGCATGGATATCCGTAGATGCCCCTTTCGACCAATCCAGACACTACAATGTATCCGCCATCTTGGAACAGACAACATTTCAGGTGCTGTTTCAAACTTGAAAAAGTTAAAGAGATAGTTCACTTTGAAATTAATTTTTGGTATGTTTTAGCTTACCTCAAGGGCACCCAAGATGTAGGTGTCTTTTTTCGTCAATTTTTTCAGACAAACCGTTCTTGTCTGTAAGTCATATAATGCAGGTTTAGGGGGTCCACGTCAAAGCATGCACAGAGAAGTCCAAATTCAACATGATTTAATGACTCGTAAATGTAATTACACATTAATGGCCTAAGACACGAAACGAGCGGTTTGTGTGAGAAAACAAACACTATTTATATCGTTTTTACCTCTTGAAACCACAGCCACAACCAAAGCTCAAGTCTTTTGTGATTAGTGTTTCACAGGACTCCACCAAGCGCTCCACATCATGATCTTCAGTAGTTTGTTGTATTTCTGCCTCTTCCACTTCTTATTTGACTGTGAAACGGCCAGTGTTGCCACCAAGTGTACTCTCTGCACGCTGGAAACCTAAAAAATGTAAACCTATATGCAGAATTTACTGCCGTTTCCAGCTAAAATTAACAATAGAGACAGTAAAACGCAATCTTGTTTTCCTTCTTTACAAAAGTTATGATTACAGGGACAGTTCATGTAATAAAGGGACACTCCATCCATTTGCATTAAGATTTCCATTGTTAGAAATCCAGTCATACTATTGAATGGTCGTGCAACACTCTCTCATTTTCCCCTGAGACGAGAGAAATCCGCTATTTACCTTTTTTACTTCCTCCTACAATGAAGCAAAAATCGTAATTTTACGTCATTGTAGGAGGAAGTGTAAAAGGGGGGATTTCTGTAAAGACTACAAGCACTAGTTCCCACCCTTTCAAACCGGCCCATAGGGGGTTGGACCTAATGCGCTAACAGACAAATCACAGATCAGTGCCAGTGCGTTTGATTTCACCGGGAGAAACTTTTTGAAAATATGGACGAAGCTACTGAATACGCAGACGGATGCATTATGGAGGATTGGGATTACACATAATGTCGGCCATTTTTGTTGGAAGCTAAGCTAGCAGGCTCTTGTTCTGTGGAGAAAGCCGAGTAGTAAATTTACGGGTCACCATCCTGTTTATCCCGGACATGTCCGGCCTCAATGTATGGGATTCAGCTTTTGCTTTCTGCAGTCGCCATTCATTGTTTACACCATTCATTAATCATACCACCGCCTCACGCCATTTTCACGCGGCCCTCACTCGTCCCGCTCGCCACAGTAAACATTATGAATGGCGACTGTAGAACGCAAAAGCCGAATCCCGGACATTTTGGGCGATCTCGAAACACATTTTCGGGCAGACTCATCACGGAGACTCACTAGTAGCCTAGACTTGTTGTTTAACGACTGCGCTCTGTTACCGGTAGGCGTGGCCTCCTAGGGCAGCGAAGCAAGTGCATTCTGGGAGTTGTTGTCTTTCATCCACATAAGCCCAAAATATATTTTCTGTCTTTTCTCAGCCTAGAAAGTCCAAATTCAAAAATAATTCACATTTCTTCTACATATTACCCATTTTAAATACATATTCATCTTTCTAGAGGTACAGTGACCCTTTAATAATGATTTTAATGCGG
The DNA here is from genome assembly GCF_016745375.1 of Pimephales promelas. Next base: position 1,634,111 of record NW_024121399.1, on the reverse strand, counting down.
TTTACCAGACAGCAACATAGTGTCTGATCTGGGCCACATCTGGTAGATGTGGAATCCACGTGTTACGGCACTGCATTTGTGATGTGGAGCACCTGCGTACGAGTCCTGAAACATGAGTCACGATGAAAGAGCTTGAAAACTTGTAGAAGAAAGCTAAAACAGCATAGTTGCTTTAGCAAACGCTTTTAACACTATCGACATATCACTTTTGAACTGCAATTATATTACCCCAGAAAGCTGCACTGTAAAAAAATATTGTTGGTTTAACTTAAAAAAGTAAGTAACCTGGTTGCCTTAAAATTTTAAGTTCATTGAACTAGAAAAAGTGAGTTAATGCAATGAAGGAGATTGATTTAATCATCAGAAACTCAAAATTATATGTTATCTGAACTAAATAAATTATTTAAGTTGATTTGACAAAAGAAAAAATGTTGTGATTACTACACTGTAAAAAAATATTGTTGGTTTAACTTGGGTTGCCTTAAAATTTTAAGTTGATTGAACTGGAAAAAGTGAGTTAATGCAATGAAGGAGAATGATTTAATCATCAGAAACTCAAAATTATATGTTATCGGAACTAAATAAATTATTTAAGTTGATTTGACAAAAGAAAAAATGTTGTGATAACAAATCTTGAAAATATTTTTTTACAGTGTACCTAGGATCCAAATCCACATGCACCAGAAGTGGCCCGGATCTGGGCCGACACTATGTTGCTGTTTGGGACAACAGTAATAAAAAATGACCAGATTCACGTTAATCAGTTTTGGTTAACACTCAAACACTCTCTAGACATTTCATCATGAAGAAATATTGCCATTTTCCCAATGAGCCTGTGTTGGCATATTCCTATGCAGCTATATTTTAACTATTGGTTATCGTAACTGATCCTGACCATGTGGATGTTTGCCTCTATGTTGTACTGAGTGCTTTTCTGGTGCTCTTGAGCCATTAGGTGTTCCACTATCTGCTCATGCAGCACCTATCAATGGGAAGTGCCATTGTTATGCAAATCAAGAGCTAAAATTGAGTGGGAGCTAAGCCTACTCATATCTCTCTTTGCGCTCTCTTTCACTTACTCTCTCTCAAGGTGAATGTTGCATACTATGTGTAAATTTAGCATAATATCCTGTTGCACTGAGACCCTCAAGAACCTGCTGTGTAATCTCTCTACAACACTCTTGGGCTGTACATCACTTCCTTTCCAGTCACTGCTTGCTCAGACATCATAAAGCATCCACCGTAAGGGGTAAAGAGACAAACACCGGCTCATTTAACAGCTGTATAACTCACTGTGATGTTCTTCATGTTGACAATAAGATCTTGGATTCTTAACTGGACTCGTTCCACTGAACTAAACTGAAGTTATTCGTTTATTCAAAGCTTTAACAATCTTAACATGGCGATAAGTCTAAACTCACAGTGAGCAAACAGTGGTAAGTGATAAAAGCCCTAATGAGAAATCCAAGGTACACAGCCTTTCGTCTCGCCTCACTACTTGAGAAAACAAGTTAATTGGAAGGTTAACAATATCGTAATTTAATTTCAGACTCCACGTGATCCAGTTTTGGCTGTGTATGTGAGTTGACAGTATAGGGAATGTCTGATTTCTGCATGTTGTCGGTGGTCGTTCCGTAACTAGGGAGTTCTGTAATAAAATGGTTTTCCAGCAGCAGATGTACTTGGTATTGATAAGAGGTCTGCTTTCCTGTGATTGGAGGAGCCGCGGGAGGCAGTTGGGTGTTCGGAGCGATAGCAGAGACTCTGGTTGCAGTATATGAACTAGCTGTAGAGTATATAGGGATTCAGAACCAATTCAGCAACCACAGTATTGCAGTAATCCAATCAAGAGGTTATTGGACATAATGATTTCTCAATGTCATGCTCTACATCCATCCATAAGGATCTTCCTTAAAAATCAGAAATGCACTTTTTTGACCTCCCAGGAGGAAGTCATCTATTTTAAGTCTAAACAGATTATATATTTACATATGCATCTCTAAAACATACACTGTAAAAAAATAAAACCGTTATTTTTACGGTAAAAAAACAGCAGCTGTGGTTGCCAGAACTTTACCGTTAAAAATACGGTAGGAGCGTTAATGGTTTTACAGACTTAACTTAAAATGTACAGTAATAAACCGTATTTTATTCTCTGATGAAATGATGCTTTACCAACCTTTTGTAATATATATCTGTTTTGTACCATTGTATTACACCATTAACAAACGCAGCAGTGATGAGTCACATGATCAATCAAAGCTCATCGAAAATAGTCAAAAATACTTCTATAAAGAAGCTGCACAGTGTCATTCACACAAACATTAAACACCATCATGGTAACACACATGAAATTTTAAAAATGCAATAAACGTTCATTTAACAACATTAAATATAACATAAAACCCTAATGTACATAACTTATTAGAAGAAAAAAAACAAGAAAACTATAAGGAACCATAGTTATTTCAACAAAAATACAAAAAATGTGAAGTGTCACACAGGGAATTGTGCAATTTTTTTGCTGTAAATTATACAATGAGTTGTTCTTTTTTACTTTCAAAAACTGTAAATTTAACGGTATTTTAGAGTAAAATTATATCACAGTTATTTACCGTATATAGTACAGTATACTATACAGTAGTATAGTACCGTATATTAGTCTTTTACCGTTAAAATCATGATTATTTTTTACAGTGTATCCAGGTCTATTGGAAAATTATATTTTCTATAAAGAAACTATTAAAAAAACATTGAAATTAGTGTAGACTGTTCAAATATCTTTTTGCATTGTGACATTATTATTTATTTAAATGAGCATAAGTTAAAAGGCAGTATGTGAAACTAATTTTGCATCTCATTATAGTATTTGATGGGGAATATGCACTAAATTCTCATGAAAACAATATAATAAAGGATAATATATTAATGGTCCTTTTCTTTATGCTGAATCCTTATTTCCTTCTTTTGATTTTGGATGAATTATGACCTGGACATAATGTTTTTTTTAATGTTCGTTCCATACCAGCTCCTTTAGTTTAATTAACTACCACTTGAGCTATGTGAAAGTGCTTACGACTAAGTTCAAGGACACATGCATAGTCGATTGAAGGGCTGAATATTTTATCTGTATGTAACCGCTGAGTCTCTGTCAAACATGGGCTGATGGAGGAGGGTCATTCCCTGCTTGATATATGCTACACAGACACATTAGAGGTTTGACACTGTTAATCTGATTTACTGGGAGTGTGATTGATTACTTCACATGCTGATTTTAAAGGGTTAGTTTCCACATTTCGTGTGACAGTAACAAATGACCTTTATAAAAATACACCAGATAATGACAGTCAGTCTGGCAGTGTTTGGGAGCTACTTTAAAACTGTATAATTTCCCACAGATTCATTAATTGATCTTCATTAAAAAAAAAAAAAAAAAAAATAGTCAACTAAGCTACTAACAAAAATAGAAACTACTTTGATGCTTTCGAAGGAGGCAAAATCCCATAGCTTCACTTTTTTTTGCAAACAGAGCAATAGTTTTCTTGCTGGAATACATTTGTTCTAAATGGGTTAGTAAAACCATAAAAAAATGTTTATTTGAACTTGACTATAAGTAACTTTGCAACTAAATGTCAACTAACTCTCAGTAGAGTATTAGTAGACTGTTTTCTTAATATCTGTTAACGCTTTAGTTTGATGATTTCCCAACAGTGACTAAGTATATTTGCAACCACATGTCAACTTAAAGGGATAGTTCACTTTGAAATTAATTTTTGATATGTTTTAGCTTACCTCAAGGGCATCCAAGATGTAGGTGTCTTTGTTTCCGCAGTAGTTTCAATTTTGATATTTTTTTAGGTCAAACCGTTCATGTCTGTCAGTCATATAATGGAGGTCTATGGTCACCACCGCAAAGAGCATGCACAGAGAAGTCCAAATTAAACATGATTTAATGACTCGTAAATGTAAGTACACATTAATGGCCTAAGACACGAAACGAGCGGTTTGTGTGAGAAAACGAACAGTATTTATATCGTTTTTACCTCTTGTTACCACAGCCACAGGTGCCCTTGAGGTAAGCTAAAACATATCAAAAATTAATTTCAAAGTGAACTATCCCTTTAATGTAACCCTAACCCTACCAGTCTATAATGCTCTACTAACACTAATGAGAGTTAGTAGACATGTAGGTGCAATATTACTAGTCAACAGAATGTGTTAAAGGGCCCATCGAAATAAAGTGAAACCCAAATTTCCATTTGTGTAGAACCTTCGTTCAGCCTTTGCTTTGGTATATTGGAAACATACATTTATTTTCAAATTGCATCTCTAAACTCAACATTTCCTTAATGTCTGGGAGAGTGATGCATTAACTCCTACAGCTAATTGCCTCAGTAAAGGTTTTAATTCAGAAATGATTGTATTTGCTCTGTTTGTTTTTGACGTGCACCAGAGAACAATAGCAAAGCAGGGGGAGGTGAGGAGAGAGACAGCTGATGAATGAGAAACGAGAACAAATGGGTTTTGTACGAGAGCAAGGCCATGATCATCACAGCTGCATGTGTGGAAGCTCTCAACAATCAGACTCATGCGGCCTTCATCCCCGCTGCCGTCACTTCTTTGACTTCATCCAGGGACAGCGCACAAACAGACCAATAAACGGCGCAGCCTGTGATCTGACTCTTGATAATGTGGAGAAGCCAGATGCTCCCAGCGAGACTAGTTTTTAGCTGTTGACTGATCTGTTGTTCTGTCTTTCAGCTGGACCGTACTGAAGTGATCAAGAGTAACCTGAATCCGGTCTTTGCTAAAGTCTTAATGCTGGACTACTACTTTGAGGAAGTACAGAAACTGCGCTTCGAAGTTTACGACATCCACGGAACCCACAGTATTGGAACGCGCGATGACGACTTCCTGGGTGGCGTGGAATGCACGCTTGGACAGGTGATGTCACTTTTCCTGTACATCTTATTTAATATTGCTAAGGGGCTGTTTACACCATGTACACCTGGTCACATAAATGTGTTTTTGCGAAAGGATATAAATCCGATCTTCGATTCACGCGCTATATACAAATTTAATAAAGTGCACGTCACCGAAAGCAACAGATATGAGCCGAATTTTATTGATCATTGGCTAATTTCAAAATCAGCAAAAACAGCAATAAGAGAGAGCGGCAACAGCCCTGGTAAGATCATTTAGTTTCTTTACTTTTAATGATGGTAGTGTTAAGCGTCTGCGACTTACTTTCACTTCGATTTGCGAAATTGTGATAGATTGTGGTGCGTTGGCTTGATAGATGCTCAGCTGCTTATCTGAGGTGATGTGTGTCGCAGTAGCGTCGCAATATCTGACTAAAATAACATGACATATAGCCTATAACACGCTCTCACACGTTTATTTTTTAAAAATAGTAGTAAAATTAGTCAAATTTTACTAGAGTAGTAAAATTTAGTAAAAAAAGAGTAGTAAAATTTACATATGTGAGATGCATTTACACTTGTCCAGTTTCGTCTGGAATGCGGCCCAGACCACCTCCCAATGTTGTTTGAGCGATCGGATTCAAATCTGTCTCAAATGCGTTTCGGGGGGCATTTACACCTGGTCTTTTCGCGATCGGATAGCTATCCTATCACAGAAAACACATGAAGTGGCCAGGTGTAAACAGCCCCTAAAATACACCAAGGGCCAGATTAACTAATCAGGGCAAATCAACATGAGACCACAATCCCATTAAAGGGTTAGTTCACCCAAAAATGAAAATGATGTTAAAAGCGCCATTGGGAGTTGGAAAGTTCTGCAGGTGATCTCCTGGCAATCTGAAAATGAAAGACAAAGCTGCCAACTAATTTCCATAACAGCAAAGCCCAGAGCAGCACAAATTAAAAATACCTTGGCAAACGATATTTTCAGATAAAGTCTTCTTCTGAAATTCCAAAAAGATGATCACAACAATCACAGCCATGTCTTTTTTTTAGCCGTTAAATATTTTTGCTTTTGAAAGGGAAACTCCTATAACTGCATATGCAATATGGCCAACTGCAAAAATGACTGTCTACGCCTTTTTCCCCCCCTATTTTTTTCTCTCAGCGCCTCTAGTAAATCCTGACTGTAGTTTTTAACTCCAAAAGAGTTATTTGATGGGTGATTCCTAATAAATGGGTTTGGATATTTCTGGTAATCCTCACTGATGTTCATGTCTGAATGGGAGCAAATCCCTGCATCCATATTCCAACAACGAATGGAAGCCTTCTATGGAGTAAAAGCTGTAATAGCAGCAAAAGGAGGACCAACTCATTATAATTAACCTAAATGAAGTGTTCAACAGACACCTTTTGGGGCTCAGCTGTCCACATACTTTTGTCCATGTGGTGTACAGTGCCCTTCTCAACTATCTACTATTTATAACTATTGATCTCTTTAAAGTCATCATGAAACGGAAGTTTCCTTATTGTGATGTAAATCCAAGTGAAACGGCGTCTCTAACTGTGCGTCCACACCGGACGCGAATAGCGCGTCAAATTTGACGCTTGACCACTTTGTGTTAATTTGCGCGTCAAGAGTGAAACTCTCTCGATGAATGCTCGATCAACATAAAAAAGATTGCCGCCAACGGAATTAGATTCTGACGCGCGTAAATTTCGCTTCAATCTTTTGTTTTTACGTGCGTCAGAATCTAATTTCGTTGTCGGCCATCTTTTTTTATGATGATCGAGCATTCATTGCCCAGTTTGATGACCTGTTGTCCTGCATCGGAGCGAGGATCACCCTCGCCCTCATCCATCTAATCTGTCTTTTATTTTGATAAAAATAGAGCCAACCTCCAAAAGTTAATAACCCGTCCTGTGATTTTTCTCTCTCTCACGTTAAGACACGAACTCATGCACATGGTTGTCTTTACATCATAATAATTTTTCATATAATCTAGAAATGGAATGAATAGCATGGTAACACTTTACAATACAGGTGCACTAATAAGCATTAATTCATGCTTAACTACTGCACAGATAATACTGAATTAATGTGTTACTAATGATTATTTAAGCTATTCATTAATGATTACCACATTAGGAACTAATTAAGAGTATGTAAGGTTAATGTATTAGTTCATACATGAATTGTTATTAATTAAATATGTAATTGTGGATTAATTACATAATAACTATTTTTTTAACTAATGGTGTCAATTAATATGTTAATTACCAGAATGAGCCAAAGCCTTGTAGTTCAACTTCCAGATAATATGACAGGAACACTAATATGCATTAATACATGATTAATTACTTCATTGTTACTGCAAATTCATGTGTGAATTACTACAATTACTAAATGACTAGTTAATAATGATGTGCCCCAACAAGTAAAGTCAAAACATAATGATACCTTTGCAAATCGTTAGCTAATGATTAATTAAAGCAGACAACTAGAATTTGAAGTGCATAGCTTTGACTAATTGTGGTAATTAACACATTAATTTACACTATTAGTTAATAAAATATTCTTAAGGAATTAATACACAATGGCACGTTGAATTATTAGAAATTCGTGTATTACTTAATCTATTAATCATATAGACTCTTTATTAGTTGCTGATGCAGTAATCATTAATTAATGGTTTAGTTCTTCATGAGTTATACATTAACTCATGATTATCTGTGCATTAGTTGAAGCATGAATTAATGCATATTAGTGCACCCATATATTAAAGTGTTACCAATAACATTCAATACAAAATGAACATGTCTCGTATATTGAAATAAAGTTTTAAATGATAAAATATTTGCTTTGTTGTGCATTAGAACCACACCAGGCAATTAGTCATATTACAAAATAATTTATTGAAGCATCCAGATACTTCACTACGTGAGCAAGCAGCAGGCTTCTGATTGGTTAATGCGGCGCGAATTGACGCCAAAGTTCAGATTTTTCCACTCGGGCGGCTGACGCGAATTCGTTTCAAACGCGTGAATACACAAATAGCACTAACTAAATAATTTGTGCATAACGTGCCTAACGCGCCAGACGCTCAATTCGCGCCATTCGCGCGAACTTGATGCGCTACGTGAGCAAACTTGATGCGCGAATAAGGCGTATTCACATCTACCACGCCGCGCTCTACGCCTCATTCGCGCCGCAGGGATTTTTTACGTGTGTAACGTGTCTTTGCATTGACTTAACATTGAAATCATTCGCGCCTGACGCGCTATTCATATCCGATGTGAATGCACAAGAGAAATAAGTAGGGCGGGACTTGATTTTGCCCATGCGGAATTGATTTGATGGTTGTGGTTTGCTATTGGTCGATCTCATGTGAGTGACAGGTTGCCCCGCCCTCGTGTCAGTAAACACGCCATCAGAAGAGATGAGCTGCAAGAGCGACGAGAAGTTATTTTGATTATACATTACGAGGAAATAAATAAATATATATTGATGTGTATGGATAAATCATTTATAATAAACAATGCAATATTCCATTAAACACAATAATTGTCAATTTTGATTTTGTGGTGACTTAAAAACCTTTTAATTTGTTCCATAGATAGTGGCCCAAAAAAAGATGGTGAAACCTCTGTTGCTGAAATATGGAAAATATGCTGGAAAATCCACTATCACAGTGAGTTGAAACAATCTACACACACAATTGATATTTAATTGCTGCTGTTTACATTTACACACTCTCGCTCTCGTGGTAGAAGTTTCATCTGGCTTTACTTAATCTTAGCATCCGCAAAGGCATTTTAATTTTCTTTACAGAATAACAACAACACAATTTGAGTTGCTTTACTTGAGACACAAGTGAGTCAGATAGCAGAGATTGTTTGGCCGACCAACCACTGATTGGCAAAGGGTGTCTAAATCAATGTGTTCAGACAAAATCAATCACTGTCTCTCTTTTAGTAGTAGGCTTGTTCACATCATTGATGACTATAACGATAACTGCATTAGCGTCCACACTAACACATGATAATGCACGTGATAATCAGCTAAAAAGAAAATATCACTCTAAAACATATAGCAATTATATATTGTTGTTATCATTGTAGTGTGGACTTATAATTATCATAATTATCATTCTTGCTGTGAACGGACCTTAACTATGGGTGGGTTGTTGGCACCTACACTCACCCCTATACAAAAAACAATTTTGCATTGAGTTATCACTCAGAAGTGATATTCATCACTGTCTATAGGACCACCTGTCAACTAAATGCC